>JALGBA010001503.1:0-75000 GCA_023970755.1 Azemiops feae
CCAGCATGCTTTAAGAGGAGAGGACTTCAACTCCCAGAATTCCCAGCCAGCATGCTTTAAGAGGAGAGGACTTCAACTCCCAGAATTCCCAGCCAGCATGCTTTAAGAGGAGAGGGCTTCAACTCCCAGAATCCCCAGCCAGCATGCTTTAAGAGGAGAGGACTTCAACTCCCAGAATCCCCCAGCCAGCATGCTTTAAGATGGGTGGACTTCACTTCCCAGAATTCCCAGCCAGCATGCTTTAAGAGAAGAGGACTTCAACTCCCAGAATCCCCCAGCCAGCATCTTTAAAATGGGTGGGCTTCCACTCCCAGAATTCTTAAGAAAAATCTCCTTGATGGAGGCCTACTTAGACCAGTGTTTCTCAACCTTGGACACTTTAAGATGGGTGGACGTCAACTCCCAGAATCCCCCAGCCAGCATGCTTTAAGAGAAGAGGACTTCAACTCCCAGAATCCCCCAGCCAGCATCTTTAAAATGGGTGGGCTTCCACTCCCAGAATTCTTAAGAAAAATCTCCTTGATGGAGGCCTACTTAGACCAGTGTTTCTCAACCTTGGACACTTTAAGATGGGTGGACGTCAACTCCCAGAATCCCCCAGCCAGCATGCTTTAAGATGGGTGGACTCCAACTCCCAGAATTAAAGCACGGCTGGGTAGGGAATTCTGGGAGTTGAAGTCCTCCCCTCTTAAAGGAGCCAAGGTTGAAAAGAACTGCTCTGCACTCTTTGCTTGAGGAGGTTCCTGTAGGGATTGTTTTCTCTTTGTTAATTGCAAATAGTTTTGATTGCCTTCAGTTTGGCTGCCTTGTTAGGGCGTCTTTTGTGTGTCTTTGTGTGTCTTTGAGCCCATGCAGTTGTGCGGGATTCTCTTCTATGGGCTGGTTAATTGCATCAGGAAGGCGTTTGCCTGAAAGCTTGGAAATATTTCAAATGAATAAATCCTGCAAAGCCTTTGCAGACAAGTCTAAACAAAGAGATGGAGTCTGTCTACAACAGGGGTCTTCAAACTTGGCCACTTTAAGACTTGTGGACTTCAACTCCCAGAATTCTGGGAATTCTGGGAGTTGAAGTCCACAAGTCTTAAAGTGGCCAAGTTTGAGGACCCCTGGTTTACAACAAACAGTTGGCACACCTGTGAAATGGGCTGAGGTCCGTGGATGTTTGTGTGAGACACCCCGTCCCTCCTGTTGCAAAGCTGCCTGGTCCTTGAGATCAGCAGGGAGACCCTTTTGAAGCCCCTCTGACCGCCGTTTGGTCTGGAATTATACAGGTAGTCCCCAACTTACGACAGTCCATTTAGTGACCGTTGAAAGTTACAACGGCACCGGAAAAAGAGACTTAGGACCGTTTTACACACTTACGATCGTTGCAGCATTCCCCCAGGTCGCGTGATCAGAATTCAGCCGCTTGGCAACTGACTCCTATTTATGACGGTCCCGGTGTCCCGGCCTCATTGGGTGGAATTGGATATGTCTAATTTAATAAAGAGAAGGACGAGGGGGGGACATGATAGCAATCTTCCAATATTTGAGGGGATGCCCCAAAGAAGAGGGGGGTCCAGCTCTTCTCCAAAGCCCCTGAAGGCAGGACAAGAAGCAACGGATGGAAACTGATCAAGGAGAGAAGCAACCTAGAACTAAGGAGAAGCTTCCTATCCGTAAGAACCATCAGTGGAACGGCTCGCCACCAGAAGTTGTGGGTGCCTCAATACTGGAGGTTTTTAAGAGGGGATTGGACAGCTATGTGTCTGAGATGGAATAGGGTCTCCTGCTGCAGCAGGGGGTTGGACTAGAAGACCTCCAAGGTCCCTTCCAACTCTTATTCTGTTAAATCCTCAAGTTCCTGGAATTGGGATTGTCCAGTTTAATGAAAAGAAGGACTAAGGGTGACATGATAGCAATATTCCAATATTTGAGGGGCTGCCCCAAAGAAGAAGGGGGGGGTCAACCTCTTCTCCAAAGCACCTGAAGGCAGGACAAAAAGCAACGGATAGAAACTAATCAAGGAGAGAAGCAACCTGGAACTAAGGAGAAATTTCCTAACAATGAGGACAATCAACCAGTGGAACAACCTGCCTCCAGAAGTTTTTTGTCATAGAACGCCCAGAACGGAGTTCCGGCACCTTTTTGGGATGGAACCTTGTAGGATAGGCAAGGGCGGTTGTATGACATGTGTGAGTTCCGGCACCTTTTTTTTTTTTTACAAAAAAAGCACTGTCCATTACTGTAGGTTTTTAAGAAGAGACTGCATAGCCGCTTGTCTGAAATGGTATAGGGTCTCCTGCTTGAGCAGGGGGTTGGACTAGAAGACCTCCAAGGTCCCTTCCAACTCTGCTATTCTGATTTTTTTTCGCCCCTATGATTCTTCTGTCTGGACGCACAGAGATACAGTCCTAATGGCCAACAATTTTTAGGATCGGATCCTTTGCGCTGGTGCCCCAAAGCCGCCTGCCCAAAGGTGAGGACCGATGCGGTCCCTGTAGCCCCCCTCCCTCCCCAAATTCTGAGGTCACAACCAGCATCCTTGGTTTTGCATGGAAGCCACTGACCCCAAGCAATTTGCATCGGGAGAAGGAAGTAACTTCTCTGCAATTCGGGGAAGAGGCCGGGCTCTCTGCCAAATGAGATGGAAGGAGGGAGGTGGGGGAGTCCATTTGGCACCTGGCAGCAAAGGCCACCAAGAGGGGGGGAGGGGTCAATACAAGAGTTGCCAACCGGAGACACGGAGGTGACCGCCGCGGCAGCGGAGGCCTTTTGCAAAAATTAGCTTTTTGCATCCGAGGAGAAAACAGTCTAAGGACATTTTCCCCCCCAAATGATTTATTAGCAAAAGAGGTGCAGACATGGAATTTGAGCCAACGAATGCACTGTTTCTCAACTTTGACAGCTTTACGAGGTGTGGACTTCAATTCCCAGCATTGTCAAAGTTGAGAAACACGGTGTCTAATAGAGACAATCAGAGGTAATCCAGCAGATTGCCCCGGAGATAATCCATCAAATAATGTGGCCTTGTGCCAGCTGGATAGGTGGCAATTCAGGGTTGTGAGCACTTGGTTTCTGCTGGTAGTGTGAAATTATTTGTATTGTATTGTATTGTATTGTATTGTATTGTATTGTATTGTATTGTATTGTATTATCTGGTTTGGAAGCATCGCTGCTTTGGACAGGAAGGCGGTGCAAAGAGTGGTGAGGACAGCAGAAAAGATTATTGGCAGTTCTCTCCCTTCCATCCAGAATGTGGCATATAAGTGACACTTGAACAGGGTCCTCACGATTGTCTGGGACACAACACATCCTCTCCACAACCTGTTTTCCTTGTTACCTTCTGGGAGGAGGGAGCTTCGTGGTACCCGAAGCAGAACATCCAGATCCAGTCCCACTTTTGTTCCATACAGTATTAACCTTGTGAACTCTCAAGCTTCCTCCTTCCGTTATGTATTCATGATGGACAGTGATTAATTTTTATATGTGTTTATATATATATATATATATATATGCAGCTGTCAAAAAAGCCAACACAGTGCTAGGCTGCATTAACAGAGGGATAGAATCAAGATCACGTGAAGTGTTGATACCACTTTACAAGGCCTTGGTAAGGCCACACTTGGAATCCTGCATCCAGTTTTGGTCACCACGATGTAAAAAAGATGTTGAGACTCTAAAAAGAGTGCAGAGAAGAGCAACAAAGATGATTAGGGGACTGGAGGCTAAAACATATAAAGAATGGTTGCTAAAATTGGGTATGTCTAGTTTAATGAAGAGAAGGACGAGGGGGGACATGAATAAATAAATAAATAAATAACCTTTATTGTCATTTTTTATATTGTGGGCACAATGGCACACATAAAATAATGAAATTTAGTTGCCCGCTCTCAAAGTGAAACATATACATGACACACACCTAAACATACTATGTACAACATATATATAGACCCACATCCCTACATATACATAGCAAATAAATATTAAATACTGTCCATCTTGAATATATAACGCAAGGAGGAAGTTTGAGAGTTCGCAAGGTTAATGCTGTATGGAATGAAACTATGACTGAATCTGGATGTTCTGCTACGGATACCACGAAGCCTCCTCCCAGAAGGTAACAAGGAAAACAGGTCGTGAAGAGGATGTGTCGTGTCCCAGATAATCTTACGGACCCTGCTCAAGCAACTCTTCTGTGCTATGTCCTGGATGAGAGGGAGGGAACTGCCAATGATCTTTTCGGCCATTCTCACCACTCTGCACCGTCTTCCTGTCTGAAGCAGTGATGCCTCTAAACCAGACTGTGATGCTGTATGACAGGATGCTCTCGATCGTCCCCCTGTAGAAAGTGGTCAAGACAGGGGAAGGAAGATGTGCTTTTCTCATGCGGCGCAGAAAATGCAGGCGCTGCTGTGCCCGCTTTACAAGTTTCTCATTGTTGAGCGACCAAGTCAGCCTACTTGTTAGCTGCACACCCAGGAATTTGATGCTGGTAACCATCTCCACAGGTGAATCATTAATGCACAGAGAAGTGTGGCTGTGCCTGCCTTTTCTGAAATCAACAATGATCTCTGGTTTTTCTGTATTTAAAACTAGGCTGTTTTCCTTACACCAGTTCACCAACCCCTCAACCTCCTTGCAGTAAGCTTCCACCTTGTCATCCTGAATAAGGCCCACTACTGTTGTATCATCTGCGAACTTCACAATATGGTTGGTGGCAAACCTAGCACAACAGTCATGGGTCAACAGGGTGAACAGCAGCGGACTTAAGACGCAGCCCTGAGGAGAACCTGTGCTCAAGAAAATGGTATTAGAGGTATTTGTTCCAACTCGCACATATTGGGGCCTGTTGGTAAGAAAATCCAGAATCCAGTTGCACAAAGGAGTGTTTAAGCCTAAAAGGCCCAGTTTGTCTACTAGATGCTGGGGAATGATTGTGTTAAACGCCGAACTGAAGTCGACAAACAGCAAACGCACATGAGTATTTCTTTCCTCCAAGTGCTTCAGGCTCAGATGGAGAACGGAAGAAATAGCATCCTCCGTAGAGCGATTTGGTCGGTAGGCAAACTGAAGCGGGTCAAATGCTGGCGGGAGGCTAGATACAATAGTGTCTTTTATCAGCTTCTCAAAGCATTTCATGATGGTGGATGTCAGTGCAACCGGACGGTAATCATTGAGGCCTGTAATTGTGGACTTTTTTGGCACTGGCAAGATGATGGCCATCTTAAAACACGATGGGACCACTGCCTGCTGCAATGAGAGGTTGAAAATATCAGTGAGAACACAAGCCAGCTCCTCTGCGCATTCCCTGAGGACACGTCCAGGGATGTTATCTGGGCCTGCTGCTTTCCGAATGTTAACTGTCTGCAGTGTTTTCCGGACAGAGGTGACATCAAAGCTAGGCACTTGCTCATCAGGATGGGGCACAGCTTTCCTAGCAGGAGTACTATTTGATGCCTCAAATCTACCAAAGAATGCATTCAGTTTGTTTAGGAAGTCTGTGTCATCCTTACATCTCGATGGAGCCACCTTGTAATCCGTAATGGCCTGGATCCCTTGCCACATTTGCCTGGTGTTTGTTTGGTCCTGAAAAAAGTTCTGAATTTTCTGGCAATGGGCTTGCTTTGCACCTTTTACGGCACTTTTCAGATTTGCTCTGGCTGTTCTAAGTGCCAGCATGTCCCCAGATTTAAAAGCCACATTCCGTGCTTTCAGCATCTTGCGGACCTCATAAGTCAGCCACGGTTTTTCATTCGCCCTCACAACAAAGCTTTTCAGGACACAGACATCTTCTATGCACTTTTGGATATATGCAGACACCGTGGTGGCATACTCCTCAACATTTGTATGTTGGTTATCAGTAGCTGCTTCCTTAAACATGCCCCAATCTGTACATTCAAAGCAGTCTTGTAATGCTTCTATAGCACCCTCTGTCCAAATCCTCACCTGCTTTACTGTAGGTTTCACTCTGACTAATAAAGGTTTATATGCTGGAATAAGCAGCACTGAGAGATGGTCAGAGGAGCCCAGGTGAGGGCGGGGGATAGCTTTGAAAGCCTTCTTGATGTTGGAATAAGCAAGATCCAGTGTATTGTCCCCTCTGGTTGCAAAGTCCACATATTGATGGAAATGTGGCAGGGTAGCTTTCAAATCCACTTGGTTAAAGTCTCCCACAACAATAAATGCACCTTCTGGGTGAGTAGTTTGTAAGTCACTGATGGTATGGTGGAGAACCTTCAGGGCCACTTCTCTGTTTGCATCAGGGGGGATATACACAGCTGTGATAATGGTAACAGAGAATTCTCTGGGCAGATAGAAGGGTCTGCATTTGATGGTCAGAAGCTCCACATCTGGGGAGCACAGACTTGAGACCACCTTGGCATTATTACACCATCTGTCATTTATATAAAAACAGACACCCCCTCCCCTGGATTTGCCACTAAGAGTAGAACTCCTGTCCAACCGAAATGTTGAAAATCCCATCAAGCTAACAGCACTATCTGGAACAGAGGGCTTTAACCAAGTTTCTGTTGCAATAATAACACAGCAATATCTCACCTCCTGATTTGTTGTTAAATCCAGCCTTAAGTAATCCATTTTTGGTTCTAAGGAGCGAGCATTTGCAAACAAAATAGATGGAAGAGACACTCTGTAAGGTCTAGCTTTCAGCCTAGATGTTAGGCCTCCACGTTTGCCACGCTTCCTCTTCCGGTCGCACCTCTTCCTTTTCTTCTGGAGATAAACAGCAGCGGAGGGAAACTTCCCAGCTGCAATGGCTGCTTGTCCACTCTGCCCCTGCGGCCCGAAACGCTGCCTTTGCTGCTTTTGCTGCTTTTGCTGCTCAAAACACTGAGCACGATGCTGTTTCCCCCTCCAGCAATTCCTTTTCTTCCTCCCAGCTCCTCCAGATATTTCAACTGATCTCTCACCCTCCATGTCAGCTGCCTGCAACTCCGTCCCTGGTTTTCTCTCCGTCTGCAACTCCGTCCCTGGTTTTCTCTCCGTCTGCAACTCCGTCCCTGGTGTTCTCCTCCTCCTTCGCAGTAATCCGAAGCCATGCAGTCTCTCCTGAACAGTTTTCTCCACCTTTCCTTCCACGCTGAATCTCTTCATCTCCAATATGGACTGACGTTCGTATGAAAGTTTAGCAGCCCAACTCAGCTTAGTTGTCCCTATTTCCGATTGTACATTTCCCTCCCTAACCCCCACACCTTTGAGAGCTGAAGCAGCCGCAGCCAAGCAAGGCGCCGCCATCTTGAACTTGATTTGAATATATGATAGCAGCCTTCCAGTATCTCAGGAGCTGCCCCAAAGAAGAGGGAGTCAAGCTATTCTCCAAAGCGCCTGAAGGCAGGACAAGAAGCAACGGATGGAAACTCATCAAGGAGAGAAGCAACCTGGAACTAAGGAGAAACTTCCCAACAGTGAGGACAATTAACCAGTGGAACAACCTGCCTCCAGAAGCGGTGAATGCTCCAACACTGGAAGTTTTTAAGAAGAGACTGGACACCCATTTGTCTGAAATGGGTATAGGGTTTCCTGCCTCAGCAGGGAGTTGGACTAGATTACCTCCAAGGTCCCTTCCAACTATTATTATATATGAGTGTAGGTATATACAGTATATGTGTGTGTATATGTATATAGCACATGTATATGTGTGTTGTGTAAGGGTAGATATATACTTCCTTTTGAGAGCAAGCTACAGAATTTCATTTTTAATGTGGGCCAGTGTGCTGACAGTAAAAAAATGACAATAAAGGTTATCTTATCTATTATGTATTACGTATCATTGTACATGTTCCCTTATAAGATCCTTGCCTAATCCCATATGTTCTTCAGCATTGTTTTTTTTTTTAACTTTTTATTAGAGATTTAACAACAGTGAAAGATAATACAAAGAGAAAGGGCTTCAGTTTATTGTTCAGATAATCCTCAATTTACAACCGGTTGTTTAGTGATCACTGGAGGTTACAACGGCACTGAAAAAAATGACTTAGGACAGTTCCTCCCTCTTACGACCGTTGCAGCATCCCCAGGGTCATGTGATCAAAATTCAGACACTTGACTCGTATTTACGACGGTCGCAGAGTCCCCGGGGGTCACGCGATCCCCTTTTACGACCAGCAAAGTCAATGGGGGAAGCCAGATTCGCTTCACGACCGTGTTACTAGCTTAACGACTGCGGTGATTCACTTAACAGCCGTGCCAAAGAAAGGTCATAAAAGGGGACAAAACTCCCTTAACAACGGTCTCGCTTGGCAGCAGAAATGTTGGGCTCGTAAGTCGAGGACTATCCGTATCGGTGCAAACAGGAGCCCTGTTTTCCTTTCCCACCTGCTGAGTCTTCTCTTCCCTGCAAGGTTAATAATATAATAATAATAAAGTTGGAAGGGACCTTGGAGGTCATCTAGTCCAACCCCCTGCTCAGGCAAGAAACCCTATGCCATTTCAGACAAATGGCTGTCCAGTCTCTTCTTAAAGACTTCCAGTGTTGGAGCACTCACCGCTTCTGGAGGCAGGCTGTTCCACTGGTTAATTGTTCTCAACTGTCAGGAAGTTTCTCCTTAGTTCTAGGTTGCTTCTCTCCTTGGTTGGTTTCCATCCGTTGCTTCTTCTCCTGCTTTCAGGTGCTTTGGAGAACAGCTTGACTCCCTCTTTTTTGGGGCAGCCCCTGAGATATTGGAAGGCTGCTATCAAGTCCTTCTCTTCATGAAACTAGACATCCCCAATTCCAGCAACCGTTCCTTATATGTTTTAGCCTCCAGTCCCCTGATCATCTTTGTTGCTCTTCTCTGCACTCTTTCGAGAGTCTCAACATCTTTTTTGCATCGTGGTGACCAAAACTGGATGATTAATCTCTGCTCTTACGTTTTGTTCTGAGAAGGCCCAACGTGGCCCAAGCTGGCTGGAGCTCCTGAATTGCACAACCGTTGTAGAAATGAAACCAGAAGTCCTTTCTTTAGAGAATTCACAGAAGAAGAGATTGGGAAGGGACCTTCTCGTAACCTCAGAATCGCGACTTCCCTTATTAACGGCAAGTAGCTCCAAAAGGCAGGGACTGTTTTGTTTGCCAGGCCAACTTCTGGATGGAAGCCGTTTCACTGATCAATTGTTCTCACTGTCAGGAAATTTCTCCTTACTTCCATGTTGCTTCTCTCCTTGATTGCTTCTCTCCTTATCCGTTGCTTTTTATCCTGCCTTCAGGTGCTTTGGAGAAGAGGTTGACCCCCCCTCTTCTTTGGGGCAGCCCCTCAAATACTGGAATATTGCTATCATGTCACCCTTAGTCCTTCTTTTCATTAAACTGGACAATCCCAATTCCAGGAACTTGAGGATTTAACAGAATAAAAGTTGGAAGGGACCTTGGAGGTCTTCTAGTCCAACCCCCTGCTGCAGCAGGAGACCCTATTCCATCTCAGACACATGGCTGTCCAATCCCCTCTTAAAAACCTCCAGTATTGAGGCACCCACAACTTCTGGTGGCAAGCCGTTCCACTGATGGTTCTCACGGATAGGAAATTGATCCATAATTCTAGGTTGCTTCTCTCCTTGATGAGTTTCCATCTGTTGCTTCTTGTCCTGACAATAAGTTGACCCCCTTCTTCTTTGTGGTAGCCCCTCAAATATTGGAGCACTGCTACCAGGTCACTCTTGGTCCTTCTCTTCATTAAATTAGACCTACCCAATTCCTGCAACTGTTCTCCATATCTTTTAGACCTCCAGTCCCCTGATCATCTTTGTGGCTCTTCTCTGCACTTTTTCTCTGCAATTTTTCATGCAGGTTTTATGGAAGCCTGTTGTGGTCTCTTCCATGAAGGCTTGCTCATTGATAGAGGACTTCATGTGATCTGAGCAACTAAGCATCCTCCACCACCCATTATTTTCTAACCGGCATATCTGCTCTCCATCTCCTGGACAACCAGCTGTTGAACAGACTCTTGTGGCCTCCAGGCCATCAAGCACACTTCAAGCATAATGTTGGACCACCAAAGTACCCACAGCTCTTATCATCCCAGAAGGGTCTAGATTGAAAGCGCCGTCAATCAAACTGAGTGGTAAACATAAAAGAGGAATCTGATCCAGCTCCATCAGAGACCACCAACCTGGGCTCTGGAACTACCCAACGACCCAAAGCAGAAGGTCTCCAGAAGACAGTGTCCCCCAAGCTCAGAGGAATAGAATAGATTAGAATAACAGAGTTGGAAAGGACCTTGGAGGTCTTCTAGTCCAACCCCCTGCTCAGGAAGAAAACCCTATATCATTTCAGACAAATGGCTGTCCAATCTCTTCTTAAAAACCCACCACTTCTGGTGGTAAGTTGTTCCACTGGTTAATTGTTCTGAGTGTCAGGAATTTTCTCCTTAGTTCCAGGTTGCTTCTCTCCTTGATTAGTTTCCATCCGTTGCTTCTTCTCCTGCTTTCAGGCGCTTTGGAAAATAGCTTGACTCCCTCTTCTTTGGGGCAGCCCCTGAGATACTGGAACACTTCTATCATGTCCCCCCTCGTCCTTCTCTTCATTAAACTAGACATACCCAATTTTAGCAACCATTCTTTATATGTTTTAGCCTCCAATCCCCTAATCATCTTTGTTGCTCTTCTCTGCACTTTTTCCAGAGTCTCAACATCTTTTTTACATGGTGGTGACCAACACTAGATGCAGTATTCCAAGTGTGGCCTTACCAAGGCCTTGTAAAGTGGTATTAACCCTTCACCTGATCTTGATTCTATCCTTCTGTTAATGCAGCCAAGCACTGTGTTGGCTTTTTTGGCAGCTGCAGCACACGGCTGGCTCCTATTTAAGGGATTGTCCACTAGGACTCCGAGATCCTTCTCACAGGAGAAGATGTGGACACCTGCAGGACAGGTCAGAAAAGTCAAGATCACAACCATGATGTATCATCAAAGTTCTGCCTGGTTTTGATGTCCGTTGAGTCCACGGCTAGGTTGGATCCACTTTCCTGGTGGCTTCACATGATAGTGGAGCCTCAACTTCTGCCTCTGGTGCCCAACAGTCTCCACATTTTGACGACTCTGCGGAATTGCAGGATCAGGGGAAACCCTCTGCCTACTTCTTGTTTGAAGACGGCATTGCCTAACCCAACCCGTGGAGATGGGTGGGGTGACCTAAAAGATGCAAATTGACGGACTTAAAAAAATTCCTCCTTGTTCTTGCGTTAACCCTAAAGAAACTTTTCGGTTTTCACCCGGTTCTGTGGTTCTGCAACTGACGGGAAGCTTCTGTTTGGAAATGAAAGTGCGTCACGTAAGGCCAAGTATACAAGTCCTTTTCTCGGAATGTACCCCAGTTCTGCCTCTAATGGTCTGTCTCTCAGTGGCCTGGTGCATCAAGGCTGTTCTGGTCCTGATAGGTGAGGACCTGCCATCTGTCAGCGCCATAGCATGGCCAGTGACTTTGCCAAGACGTAGAAATGGGCTTGGCTTAGATCAGTATTTCTCAAGCTTGGCCCTTGAGGATGGGTGGACCTCAGCTCCAAGAATTCCACAGCCAGTCTAGAAGTCTAGAGCAGGGCTTTTCAACCTTTTCACCGACTGTACCACTTTTAGGATATGGCAATATTCGAGTGCCACCTAGCAAGGTGTCAAAAACTTGATGACCAAAAAAAAATCCTGTTCAAAGTTGCAATTGCACTGAAATGACTTATGACCATTTTCACACTTATGACCACTGCAGCATGCCCAGGGTCATGTGATTTATATTTGGATGCTTGGCAACTGATTCATATTTATGATGGTCACAGTGTCCCAGGGTCATGTGATCCCCTTTTGCAACCTTTTGACAAGCAAAGTCAGTGGCAGGGCTGCTGGTGGCCAAGTGCTAAGGCGGGACTTCCCTCCCTCCCTCCTTCCCTGCCTCCCTCTTTCTCATGCCCACCTCCTTCTGAAGGAAGAATTTGGAAAAAAACAAAACCATATTTTTTCTCTTCCATATATTCATCAAACAAGGAAAAGCCTCCAGAAACAGAAAAGACAAACTGCTGAGTGAACTAGCTTAAAAAGGCACATTCCCCTTTAAGAATTAGCTACTGGCTAGAAAGGAAAGTAAGGAAGAAAAAAAAATGTAGTAAGTATTGGCTGCTGGCTAAGGCAGCCTCCCCAAATGGCTCCATTCATAAGTAAAAGAATCTACAGGCGAAATCCATTCAGGAGAAAAATACTTCAAAATCCCTTGCAGCAAAACTTACAGCTAACAATAGCAGAGCAATAGAAGCTAACAGGAGATATCAGCCAAATAGAAATTGCCAAACACTCCTTAAGAACACAAAGCCCCCATTGCACGAATCCCAGAACTTCAAAGTCACAAAAGCACATAAGAATCCTTCCACTCTCCATCTCCTCCCTCTTTCTCATGGGGGAGGGTGAGCCAGAAGTGAGCCTGGGCCCTTTGCAGCTCCAGAGGACTCTCTCACTGGAAGTCCTTGCCTGCGCTGGCTCTTTCCCTCCCCCACTACACTTGGCTAGGCAGGGCTGCGTACCACCTGCCACTTGTTAATGTACCACAAGTGGTACGCGTACCACAGGTTGAAAAGCCCTGGTTTAGAAGTTGGTACACACATCTTTAAGCTGCGGAGGTTGAGAAACACTGGTTTAAGCATTCAATGGTGGTCTCCTCCTGCTCCTCCTCCTCCTCCTCCTCCTTCTCCTCCTCCTCCTTCTCTTCCTCCTCCCCCTCCTCCTTCTCTCCCCCTCTTCCTCCTTCTCTGCCTCCTTCTTCTCCTTCTCCTCCTTCTCCTCCTCCTTCTCTTCCTCCTCCCCCTCCTTCTCTCCCCCTCCTCCTCCTCCTTCTCCACTTCCTTCTTCTCCTCCTCCTTCTCCTATTTTCCCCACAACAACAACCCTGTTAGGTGGTAGGGCTGAGAGGGGGTGACTGGCCCAGGGGCACTCAGCCGGCTTTCATGCCTAAGGTGGGACTAGAACTCACCATCTCCTGGTGAGTGGCCCAAAGTCAACCAACTGACTGTCCTGCCTAAGACAGAACTAGAACTCATGGCCCCCAGGTTTCTAGGCCAGCACCACTATACTAAAAGGGGTCTCTGGCACACTTAGAGACACCCTTAACTTAGGACCACAATTAAGCCCAAACTTTCTGCTCCTAAGCACGACGGTTGTTAAGTGAGTTTTGCCCCATTTTTGCGATCTTCCTTGCCACAGTTGTTAAGTGAATCGCTGCAATTGTACCACACAATTGGTGCAGGCCGTATATGGGGTCACACTCCGGTTGCAGAGAGCTGGGGGAGGGGCAGTTTTGAGGGGCTGCCCCTTTGCAGTGACCCACCTGGAAGGATTGCCTGTTGTGCAGAAATGAACAGATGTCACTTTTTGTGCATTTGCCCCCCCTTTCACCTACCCCCCCTCAGGAAAGCGTGCTCCTGCTTGCCCTGGGAAGCAGACGTCCCATTTCACACCTGGAACCCAGTTTTGGTCACCACGATGTAAAAAAGACATTGAGACTCTAGAAAGAGTGCAGAGAAAGGCAACAAAGATGATTAGGGAACTGGAGGCTAAAACATATAAGGAACGGCTGCTGGAATTGGGTATGTCCAGTTTAACAAAGAGAAGGACCAGGGGGGACATGATAGCAGCCTTCCAATATCTCAGGGGCTGCCCCAAAGAAGAGGGAGTCAAGCTATTCTCCAGAGCGCCTGAAGGCAGGACAAGAAGCAACGGATGGAAACTCATCAAGGAGAGAAGCAACCTGGAATTAAGGAGAAATTTCCTAACAGTGAGAACAATTAACCAGTGGAACAACCTGCCTCCAGAAGTTGTGAATGCTTGAACCTTGGAAGTTTTTAAGAAGAGATTGGACAACCATTTTTCTGAATTGGCAGTGGGTTTCCTGCCTGAGCAGGGGGTTGGACTAGAAGTCCTCCAAGATCCCTTCCAACTCTGTTATTCTATTCTATTCTATTCTATTCTATTCTATTCTATTCTATTCTATTCTATTCTATTCTATTCTATTCTATTCTATTCTATTCTGTTCTGTTCTGTTCTGTTCTGTTCTGTTCTGTTCTATTCTATATTTAATATTCTAATCTATTCTATATTTCTATTCTATTCTATTCTATTCTATTTTGTTCTATTCTATTCTATATTTAATATTCTATTCTATTCTATTCTATTCTATATTTAATATTCTAATCTATTCTATATTTCTATTCTATTCTATTCTATTCTATTCTATATTTCTATTCTATTCTATATTTCTATTCTATTCTATATTTCTATTCTATTCTATTCTATATTTAATATTCTATTCTATTCTATTCTATTCTATTCTATTCTATTCTATTCTATTCTATTCTATTCTATATTTCTATTCTATTCTATATTTCTGTTCTATTCTATTCTATTCTAAATATTCTATCCCTAATTCAACTCCCCAGTGCAGCCAGAGACGCCCAGCTGCGCGCACAGCCGGCCGGCCAGCCCAGGCGCCCGCGGGCGACGCTTCCTGGAAGGAGGCGCGGCTGTCGGCGGTTCTGCTTTTCGCGGCGGTTCCCGGACCTGCCCTCGCAGTCGAGGCTCCCAGGCCGTCGGGGCGGATCGCGAGAGGCTGCCGGGGATGCGCCAGGCAAGGCGGCGTCGGCGGCTCCACTGAGCGCGGAGAGCTCGGAGCGTTCGGACGCGCCGTCGTGGCACCTCGGGGAGGAGAGCCGGCAGGTGAGCGGCGCGGCGGAAAGGAAGGAAGGAGGGAAGGAAAGAAGGAGAGAAGGAAGGAGGGGAGGAAAGAAGGAAAGGAAGGAGGGAAAGAAAGAAGAGAAGAAGCAAGGAGAGAAGGAAAAGAGAGAAAGAAGGAGGGAAGGAAGAGGGAAGGGAAGAAAAAGGGGGAAGGGAGGGAAGGAAAGAAAGAGGGATGGAAGGAGGAAAGGAAAGAAGGAAAGAGGGAAGGAGAAACGGAAGAAAAAAGGAAAGAAGGAAGGAAAGGAGAGAAGAAAGGAAAGAAGCAGAGGAGGAGGGAAGGAAAGAAGCAGAGGAGGGAAGGAAGAAGGGAGGAGGGAAGGAAAGCAGGAGAGAAAGAAGGTGGGAAGAATGAGAGAAGGAAGGAGGAAAGCATGGAGAGAAGGAGAGGACAGGTGGGAGGGAGAGAAGGAGAGGACAGGTGGGAGGGAGAGAAAGGAAGGAAGGAAGGAAGGAAGGAAGGAAGGAAGGAAGGAAGGAAGGAAGGAAGGAAGCATGGAGAAAAGGAGAGGACGGGTGGGAAGGAAGGAAGGAAGGAAGGAAGGAAGGAAGGAAGGAAGGCACAGTTATTGTGGAAGAGGGTTTCCTCTGTTGAAGACATCTGGGCTCAGGTAGAGCTGGCCTTAGTGCTGGGCCTTGGGAAGAGTCTCCCTGAGCATGGGAAGAGTATTTCCTCCCCCTCCTCTTCATGTCCTGGGTCCTGGGAGGAAGGGACTTGCCGGAAGTGCAGCGTCCGAGGCAGAGAAGGATCCTCAGGACTTCCTACGTGTTCTGCACCCCGAGTTCCCACCACCCCAAGTGGATGGCTTCCCTGCAATTCCCCTCCGTCCCCGGAAACGCAGCGGCCAATCCTGAATAACAATTGGGGTTTCCAATTGTGGTCTTGGGCGAGGACAATCTGCACAGCTAGTCCTCAGGTTACAGCCACAACTGAGCCCAGAATTTACGCCGCTAAGTGAAACATTTCTTAAGTACGTTTTGCCCCATTTGACGACTTTTCTCGCCCCGGTTGTTAAGCGAATCTTCGCCTTTGTCAAGTGAGTCACATAGTCGTTAAGCGAATCAGGCTTCCCCATTGACTTTGCTTCTCGGAAGGTCGCAAAAAGGGATCACGTGACACACACACACACACACCGGGATGCTGTGACCGTCATAAGTACGAGTCAGTTGCCAAGCGTCTGAATTTTGATCACGTGACTGCAGGGAGGCTGCAACGGGTCGTCAGCGTGAAAAAATGGTCCTCAGTCAGTTTTTCCAGTGCCACTGTAACTTTGAAGGGTCACTAAACGAACAGTCGTAAGTCCGGGGACTAAGTGTAGTCTGAAAAGGTAAACATTGCCACTAAAGGGACCAAGACCTTCGCATTATGCAAATAATTGCAAGCCTAGCCTAATACACGCCCAGAAATAATGCTGATAGGTTGGTTTTATTTTCATGATCTTTTAACTAGTTGCAAAAGTACATGTTGCAGCGTAAAAAACTACCCCTTTGGGCTACTCGGTGTCATTTATTCCTTCCCGTTCATCCCTCCCAATGCCAGGCAAGGCTCTAAAATAATCCTGCATCCAGTTTTGGTCACCACGATGTAAACAAGTTGTTGAGACTCTGGAAAGAGTGCAGAGAAGAGCAACGAAGATGATCAGGGGACTGGAGGCTAAAACATATAAGGAACGGCTGCTGGAATTGGGTGTGTCTAGTTTAATGAAGAGAAGGACGAGGGGGGACATGATAGCAGCGTTCCAGTATCTCAGGGGCTGCCCCAAAGAAGAGGGAGTCAAGCTATTCTCCAAAGCGCTTGAAGGCAGGACAAGAAGCAACGGATGGAAACTAACCAAGGAGAGAAGCAACCTAGAACTAAGGAGAAACTTCCTGACAGTTAAAACAATTAACCAGTGGAACAACCTGCCTCCAGAAGCGGTGAATGCTCCAACACTGGAAGTTTTTAAGAAGAGACTGGACAGCCATTTGTCTGAATTGGTATAGGGTTTCCTGCCTGAGCAGGGGGCTGGACTAGATGACCTCCATGGTCCCTTCCAACTTCTATTATTATTATTATTATTATTATTATTATTATTATTATTATTATTATTATTATTATTATTATTATTATTATTATTATTATTATTATTATTATTATTATTATTTACCACAAAAATGCCCAAACAGGGGTGAAGAATACAGACATGTTATTTCAGTGGTTTCAGATAATAATAATAATAATAATTAATAATAATAATAATAATAATAATAATAATAATAATAATAATAATAATAATAATAATAATAATAATAATAATAATAATAATAATAATAATAATAATAATAATAATAATGTTGGAAGGGAGCTTGGAGATCATCTAGTCCAACCCCCTGCTCAGGCAGGAAGGGCTGTCCGGTCTCTTCTCAACTAGTCCTTGATTTACAACCATTCATTTAGTGACCAGCCAAAGTTACAATGGCACTGAAAAAAAGTAACTTATGACCGTGTTTCACACTTACGACCGCTGCAGCGTCCCCGGTGTCATGTGATCAAAATTTGGACACTTGGCCACTGACTCGTATTTATGACGGTCGCAGCGTCCCGGTTGGATCACAGGATCCCCTTTTGCGACCTTGACCAGCAAAGTCAATGGGGGAAGCCGGATTCGCTTAACGACCGTGTTAGTGACTTAACCCCTGCAGCGATTCACTTAACAACTGTGGCAAGAAAGGTCTTAAAATGGGGGCCAAACTCCCTTCATAAATATTTTGCTGAGGAACAGAAATTTGTGGCGCAGTTGTGATTGTAAGTAGAGGACTGACTGTATTGTAATAGAAATAAAACTTTTTTTTTTCCCTTGAGGACAGAATCAGAAAGAAATCATTTTCTGATAATGTTTCTTGTTTTCAGTACGTTTTATAGATTTAGCTTCTGTTTTCTACCTAGACCAGAGTTTTTCACTCTTACCAACTTTAAGACGGCTGGACTTCAACTCCCAGAATTCCCCATGCTGGCTAGGGAATGCTGGGAGTTGAAGTCCACCCGTCTTATAGCTGCTAAGTTTGAAAAATGCTGACTTAGAACGTCTTTGATCTCCAGGTACAGAATATATGTCAGAGTTGGGAATTATTGTCCTAAATAATTGTGCCCCAAATTAGTTGTTCAGAATGAAGTCGTGAGGGAACATTATAGACCAGGGATAGGCAACCTCGGCTCTTTTATGACTCGTGGACTTCAACTCCCAGAATCCCTGAGCCAGCCATGCTGAGGGGAAAGGGAGATGTAATTATTATGGTTAGATTTATATCCCAGTTTTATTTTGTACGACTCAAAGCAGTGTAAAGAAGGCTCCCTCCTATTTTTCCCACAACAACGTCAACCCTGTGAGGAAGGTTGAACTGAGAGAGACTAACTGGCCCAAAGTCACCCAGCTGGCTTTCATGTCTAAGGCGGGACTAGAACTCACCGTCTCCTGGTGATTGGCCCAAAGTCACCCAGCTGGCCTTCGTGCCTAAGGCGGGACTCGAACTCACCGTCTCCTGATGGTTGGCCCAAAGTCACCCAGCTGACTTTCAAGCCTAAGGCGGGACTAGAACTCACCGTCTCCTGGTGATTGGCCCAGTCACCCAGCTTCTTTTCATGCCTAAGGCGGGACTAGAACTCACCGTCTCCTGGTGATTGGCCCAGTCACCCAGCTTCTTTTCATGCCTAAGGTGGGACTAGAACTTGCCGTCTCCTGGTGATTGGCCCAGTCACCCAGCTTCTTTTCATGCCTAAGGCGGGACTAGAACTCACCGTCTCCTGGTGATGGGCCCAGTCACCCAGCTTCTTTTCATGCCTAAGGCGGGACTAGAACTCACCGTCTCCTGGTGATGGGCCCAAAGTCACCCACACAGTTTTCATGTCTAAGATGGGACTAGAATTCACCGTCTCCTGGTGATTGGCCCAATGTCACCAAGACAACTTCCTGCTGAAGGGAGAGGGGGGACTAGAACTCCTGTTTCCCAGTTTCTAGTCCAGCACCTTCACTACTACACCAAACTACTACACCTTCACTACTACACCAAAGTGGACTTAATGTAGAGGTAGTCTACATTCACAATTGAGGACCAGAATTATCCTTTGTAGAATGCGAAGAGTGGCATGTAATAATTTGATTTAAATGTAACAATAATTTAATAAATCAATATGTACATTGCAGCTGTACATCGTGGCAGCCGTTAAGCGGGTTCACCACGTGACTGCGCCCAATTGTGTGACCTATTTGGGGGCGGGTCGTGAGTAGCTGTGAGGATGTCCATTGCAACTTCCCTTAGCAACTAGTAGTAAGTCAAAGGCTACCTGAATATATCTGTGGAAAAGTCCCAAGAAAATCCACCAGTGTCAGATTTCACGTCACGAGAGGAAGCCGTCACCGGTGGGCAAAGGGGAAAAAAATATATTAAAAAAGTAGAAGTTGCTCTAGAACCCTTGTCAATTTTTGAAAACGGCAGCAACAAAACCTTCGCAAAAATGAATATTTTAGGCGCAGGGAGACACTCAAGAGGAGGTTTGCTTCAGAAAAAGGAAGTCTGCCAGAAAAAGGAACATGAGGTTGCAGAAAAGACATGCAAAGAGATGGAAAGAGATGCAAATCTGGAATAAAAGCGATTTTTTAAAAAAATGTGAGTGGGTCACAAATAAGCTGGACAGAGAGGCGGTAATAAGCAGATTAAAGATAAACTGAAAGGATAACATGATAGCAGCCTTCCAATATTTGAGGGGCTGCCCCAAAGAAGAGGGGGGCTCAACCTCTTCTCCAAAGCGCCTGAAGGCAGGACGAGAAGCAACGGAGGGAAACTGATCAAAGAGAGAAGCAGCCTGGAACTAAGGAGGGATTTCCCAACAGGGTGAACAGTTAATCAATGGAACAACCTGCCTCCAGAAGTTGTGGGTGCTCCATCACTGGAGGCTTTTAAGAAAGGACTGGACAAGCATTTGTCTGAAATAATAATAATAATAACAACAACAACAACAACAACAACAACAACAACAACAACAACAATAGTTGGAAGGGATCTTGGAGGTCATCTAGTCCAGCCCCCTGCTCAGGCAGGAAACCCTACACCATTTCAGACAAATGGCTGTCCAGTCTCTTCATAATAATAATAATAAAGTTGGAAGGGACCTTGGAGGTCATCTAGTCCAACCCCCTGCTCAGGCAGGAAACCCTATACCATTTCAGAACAAAGGGCTGTCCAGTCTCTTCTTAAAAATTTCCAGTGTTGGAGCATTCACCGCTTCTGGAGGCAGGTTGTTCCACTGGTTAATTGTTCTGTCATGAAGTTTCTCCTTAGTTCCAGGTTGCTTCTCTCTTTGGTCAGTTTCCATCAGTTGCTTCTTGTCCAGCCTTCTGGTGCTTTGGAGAATAGCTTGAGTCCCTCTTCTTTGGGGCATATCTTTGATAACTACAAAAATACGAATCCCGGGCATATCTGTTCAATAACACAGTCCTCGATCTCCGGGAGAAATATAAACCAGCTGTTTATTGTTAAAAAGTTTAAAACAATAAAAACAACTATTTACAATATTAAAACAACTTAGCTTTCGCTGGTCCCCTGGCAGGTATATATACAGGTAATCCTTGATTTACAACCCTTCGTTTTGTGACTGTTCAAAGTTGCAACGGCATTGAAAAAAGTGGCTCCTGACCATTTTTCATACTTAAGCCACTGCAGCATCCCCAAATTCAGACTCTTGGCAACTGACTCGCATTTATGACGGTCGCAGTGTCCCGGGGTCACGTGATCCCCTTTTGCGACCTTCTGAGAAGCAAAGTCAAGGGGGGGGGGAGCTGGATTCACTTAACAATCCTGTTACTAATTTAACTGCTGCAGCGATTCACTTAACAACATTGGCAAGGAAGGTCATAAAATGGGCCAAAACCTACCTAAGAAGTAGGTCTTGCTTAGCAATGGAAATGTTTGGCTCCATTATGGTCGTAATTCAAGGACTACATATAGTTGCACCCGACATCTATAGTAGGCAATGAATTCGCTTAATGACCGTGTTTGCTTTACGACTGCCCCTTTGCATAATCCCTGCCACAAAAAAGGCCCTAAAATCAAGCCAGTCATGTATTGACCCGCTTTACGACCATCGCAACTTACAATCGTCATTGCCTTCTCTCAGGGTGCCTGGAAAGGGAGAATCCCGGTCCCCAAATTGGCCCCCTTCTTTAATCAGCCCTGTGCAAACTTCCTGCCTTCAGCCAAATTCTGCTCAGTGACTTTTATTTGCAGCCTGGTTTCCGGCTTCTGACCACGAGATCGGATCTCGCTTCTCGAACACCCTGCAGCTGTGGGGCTGGCTACTTCCAGCTGAGCATTTGGCACTTCATTGAAATCCGGCGCAGACGAGGCATTGAGGGGAGACGCATGGGTGGCTGCTTCCTCTTCTGCCTTGGGGGATATGCAGCTCAGCCAGGTGTTTCCCACGCTCCCTTTCCCAGAGGTCTTTTCACCTGCGGGGTCCCCCAGCATCCTATGCTTCAGGGGTGTCCCTGGCAGGATTCTGCTGGGCACCCAGCCCGCTTTCATTTCTAAGGCGGGACTAGAACTCACCGTCTCCTGGTGATTGGCCCAAAGTCACCCAACTGACTTTCATTTCTACGGTTGGACTAGAACTCTCCGTCTCCTGGTGATTGGCCCAAAGTCACCCAGTTGGCTTTCACGCCTAAGGCGGGACTAGAATTCACCGTCTCCTGGTGATTGGCCCAAAGTCACCCAGTTGGCTTTCGTGCCTAAGGCGGGACTAGAACTCACCGTCTCCTGGTGATTGGCCCAAAGTCACCCAGTTGGCTTTCATACCTAAAGTGGGACTAGAACTCAACGTCTCCTGGTGATTGGTCCAAAGTCACGCAGCCGGCTTTCACGCCTGAGGCGGAGGGGGACTGTGGGGTCCTTGGTGCTCTCTGAGCTTAGTTGTTTTCTTGCAGACGGTTCATAACCCAACTAGGTAGCATCATCAGTGTTAGAAGGGAATGGGGCTTGTGGAGAGGAGGAGGAGGAGGATGAGGAGGAGGAGGAGAACTGAGGGGTTCTTGGTGCTCTCTGAGCATGGTTGTTTTCTTGCAGACCTTTCATGACCCAACTAGGTAACATCATCAGTGCTAGAAGGGAGTGGGGTTTGCTGTCAGTTTATATTCTGGTGTCTTGTCTGTCTGTGTGTGTGTGTGTGTGTATGAGGTCAGAATCCTTTTCTTCAGTTGGGCTGTTTATTAATGGCTCTTTGGCAGTTCCTTGATTGTTTACTTGATTGTTGGTCTGAAGTTAATCTTGGAGTTAATCTATTCTGATCTGGGTGCTGATTGCTGGTGGAGAGATGCTGCGGTCTTTTTAGAATAGAATGGAATGGAATGGAATGGAATGGAATGGAATAGAATAATAGAATAGAATAGAATAGAATAGAATGGAATAGAATAGAATGGAATGGAATAGAATAGAATAGAATAGAATAAGAATAGAATAAGAATAGAATGGAATGGAATGGAATGGAATGGAATGGAATAGAATAATAGAATAGAATAGAATAGAATAGAATAGAATAGAATGGAATGGAATGGAATGGAATGGAATAGAATAGAATAGAATAGAATAGAATAGAATAGAATAGAATAGAATGGAATGGAATGGAATGGAATGGAATAGAATAGAATAAGAATAGAATAGAATAGAATAGAATAGAATAGAATAGAATAGAATAGAATAGAATAGAATAGAATAGAATAGAATAGAATAGAATAAGAATAGAATAAGAATAGAATGGAATGGAATGGAATGGAATGGAATGGAATAGAATAATAGAATAGAATAGAATAGAATAGAATAGAATAGAATGGAATGGAATGGAATGGAATGGAATGGAATAGAATAGAATAGAATAGAATAGAATAGAATAGAATAGAATAGAATAGAATAGAATAAGAATGGAATGGAATGGAATGGAATGGAATGGAATAGAATAGAATAGAATAGAATAGAATAGAATAGAATAGAATAGAATAGAATAGAATAGAATAGAATAGAATAGAATAGAATAGAATAGAATAAGAATAGAATAAGAATAGAATGGAATGGAATGGAATGGAATGGAATAGAATAATAGAATAGAATAGAATAGAATAGAATAGAATAAGAATAGAATAAGAATAGAATGGAATGGAATGGAATGGAATGGAATGGAATGGAATGGAATGGAATAGAATAATAGAATAGAATAGAATAGAATAGAATAGAATAGAATAGAATAGAATAAGAATAGAATAAGAATAGAATGGAATGGAATGGAATGGAATGGAATGGAATAGAATAATAGAATAGAATAGAATAGAATAGAATAGAATGGAATGGAATGGAATGGAATGGAATAGAATAGAATAGAATAGAATAGAATAGAATAGAATAGAATAGAATAGAATAGAATAGAATAGAATAGAATAAGAATGGAATGGAATGGAATGGAATGGAATGGAATAGAATAATAGAATAGAATAGAATAGAATAGAATGGAATGGAATGGAATAGAATAGAATAGAATAGAATAGAATAGAATAGAATAGAATAGAATAGAATAGAATAGAATAGAATAGAATAGAATAGAATAGAATAGAATAGAATAAGAATAGAATGGAATGGAATGGAATGGAATGGAATGGAATGGAATAGAATAATAGAATAGAATAGAATAGAATAGAATAGAATGGAATGGAATGGAATGGAATGGAATGGAATGGAATAGAATAGAATAGAATAGAATAGAATAGAATAGAATAGAATAGAATAGAATAGAATAGAATAGAATAGAATAGAATAGAATAAGAATGGAATGGAATGGAATGGAATGGAATGGAATGGAATGGAATGGAATGGAATAGAATAGAATAGAATAGAATAGAATAGAATAGAATAGAATAGAATAGAATAGAATAGAATAGAATAGAATAGAATAGAAGCTGGAAGGGACCTTGGAGATTTCTAGTCCAACCCCCTGCTCAAGCAGGAGACCCTGTAGTACCATCTCAGACAAGTGACTTTCGATCTCTTCTTAGAAACCTCCAGTGATGGAGCACCCACGACTTCTGGTGGCAAGCTGTTCCACAGGTTAATTGTCCTCACAGTTAGGAACTTTCTCCTTAATTCCAGGTATTGTTCCCTTTGGGGCTGATTGATTATCTCTTTTGCGTAGTCTATAGATGTTGTTGACATCTAGATGTCTATTGTATGGCTGATTTGTCAGAGTGCCTGGCTTCTGGAGATTCCCTGGCATTTTTGGACTAGGACTGTCATATTTTCCCAATTGAAACTATGGCGAGATCTGTCCATCTGTTGTGAAATTAAAGAATTTTCATCCCGTCTTCCGCCTGCTGGTTGGTGTTCATGGAGACTTCTGCCTGTTTGTCCTACATGGTGATTGTTGCAGTCCTTACATTTGGTGCACATTGTATGTTGTGTGTAGATGATTCCCTTTATATATATATGTTTTTAAATGTGCTTCTGCTTTTCGGTGCATTTGTGTGAATTTCGGGATTCCTATTAGGGCGGAAGGAAACGGCCTTTCGTCACTCTGTGCCTCCCCAATGTGGTGGCTGCGGCCGTGACACGGCAGGGTTGGAGGCGAGGTTGCGAGGATGCACAAATTGCGGGCAACTTCCTAATTCCCACTCTTCGCCTGCAAACCTCTGCTTCTTTGGAGACACGGCTGCGTTCGCCCAGCATGCTAAACCTGGGTCTGGGCTAAGCCGTTCCTTGTGCATGGGGGCAGGTAAGCATGGACTGAGGCCACAGAGTTTCTTTTGAGTGTTTTGGGTCTTGTGTGAAGCTAGAAAATGGAAGAGACTGGACAGTCACTTGTCTGAGATGGTATAGGTTCTCCTGCTTGAGCGGGGGGCTGGACTAGAAGACCTCCAAGGTCCCTTCCAGCTTCTATTCTATTCTATTCTATTCTACTCTACTCTACTCTACTCTACTCTACTCTACTCTACTCTACTCTACTCTACTCTACTCTACTCTACTCTACTCTACTCTATTCTATTCTATTCTAATTCCCATATTCTACTCTACTCTACTCTACTCTACTCTATTCTATTCTCCATATTCTATTCTATTCTATTTCTATTCTACTCTACTCTACTCTATTCTATTCTCCATATTCTATTCTATTCTATTCTACTCTACTCTATTCTAATTCCCATATTCTACTCTACTCTACTCTACTCTACTCTACTCTATTCTATTCTACTCTACTCTACTCTACTCTACTCTACTCTACTCTACTCTACTCTACTCTACTCTACTCTCCATATTCTACTCTATTCTATTCTATTCTATTCTATTCTATTCTATTCTATTCTACTCTACTATATTCTATTCTCCATATTCTATTCTATTCTATTCTATTCTACTCTACTCTACTCTACTCTATTCTAATTCCCATATTCTCCTCTCCTCTCCTCTCCTCTCCTCTCCTCTACTCTTCTATTCTATTCTACTCTACTCTATTCTAATTTCCATATTCTATTCTATTCTATTCTATTCTATTCTATTCTATTCTATTCTATTCTATTCTATTCTATTCTATTCTATTCTATTCTATTCTATTCTATTTTATTCCTCCCCCAGTTCCCTTGCATCCTCTCCCTCCTTCCCTCTGTCCCCATCTTTGAACAATAATTCCATTTTTCTGCGTAACCCCCATTTTTTATTCTTTTGGCAATATTTTACCTTGTATGGTTTTAATGCTTGTAGCATTAAAGCCCACCCAAAGTCGCTTTGAATCGAGATGGGTGGTAAATAAAACTAATGAACAAAATTAATAGAAATAAATTAAATGATTTTGTAAGGCCCTTAAAACCCGGCTGAGTTCACGAGCCTGGTGCACTGAATGTGTGAACTGGCCAACTGTCTCGGCTGCTGTGTATAATATGTAGGCCATCCTCAATTTACAGCCATTTGTTTAGCAATCATTGGAACTTACGACGGCACTGGAAAAAGTAAATGACGACCCTTTTTCACACTTATGACGGCTGCGGCATCCCCTGTGGTCACGTGATCAAAATTTGGACGCTTGGCAACATCCTATTTAATAATAATAATAATAATAATAATAATAATAATAATAATAATAATAATAATAATAATAATAATAATAATAGTAGTAGTAGTAGTAGTAGTAGTAGTAGTAATAATCGTAATAATAATAGTAATATAATAATAAAGTTGGAAGGGACTGTGGAGGTCATCTAGTCCAACCCCCTGCTCAGGCAGGAAACCTTATACCATTTAAGACAATTAGCTGTTTAGTCTCTTCTTAAAAACTTCCAGTATTGGAGCACCTACAACTTCTGGAGGCAGGTTGTTCCACTGGTTAATTGTTCTAACTGTCAGGAAGTTTCTCCTTAGTTCTTCTCTCCTTGCTCCATCCGTTGCTTCTTTTTTTTTTTTTTTATAAACAAGTTTTATTGGTATTTTCTGGTTTTACATCAAAGTGCTTTAAGAATCCACGTGGAGATAGGGTGGTCAATCATCCCCCCCAAAAAACTAAAAAACAACAATAATATAATCAAACATAAATAATTCAATAATTCCTTAAAAGTTCCTTCTCTATTCCCTCAAGCTATAACCTAGTATTAATACATTTCTAAATAAAATTCAATCATTGTAAAAAAAAATATCAATAGTAATTCACTTATATCCATCAAAATCCTGTTTTTAAGTTTAACTATTTTACCATTACCATTTTCTACTGTAGCCTAAAATGAACACATAAGTTACATTTCAGGTCTCCCAATTTCCCATAAAACAATAATTATTTCTAAAATATACATATTATATCAACTATTATATTTTAATACTTCCCAACTATATTCTATTTCCTATACTCTATCAAGTATATATTTTATAAATCAATCCATATCTCTAAAAATTCCACAATTGCTTTAACATAATCAAATTAATACATTTCTAATTAGCATTCAATCATTTTTTCTTTTATAATGATTGAATGCATCCGTTGCTTCTTGTCCTGCCTTCAGGTGCTTTAGAGAATAGCTTGACTCCCTCTTCTTTGGGGCAACCCCTGAGATATTGGAACACTGCTATCATGTCCCCCCTTGTCCTTCTCTTCATTAAACTAGACATACCCAATTCAAACCACCGTTCCTTATATGTTTCAGCCCCCAGTCCCCTGATCATCTTTGCTGCTCTTCTCTGCACTGTTTCTGGAGTCTCAATATCTTTTTTACATCGTGGTGACCAAAACTATTTATGACAGTTACTGTGTCCCTGGGTCATGGGATCCCCATTTGCGGCCTTCTGACAAGT
This sequence comes from Azemiops feae, assembly GCA_023970755.1. NCBI lineage: Eukaryota > Metazoa > Chordata > Lepidosauria > Squamata > Viperidae > Azemiops > Azemiops feae. The sequence goes on from JALGBA010001503.1 coordinate 27,019, forward strand.
CAAGTCAAAGGGGGAAAGCCAGATTCATTTAACGGCCGTCTTACTAACTTAACAGCTGCAGTGATTCGCTTAAGAACCAGGGTGAGAAAGGTTATAAAATAGGCTGTGACTCCCTTAACAGCTGCCTTGCTTAACAACGGAAATTGTCATCTCAGTTGTAAGTCGTAAGTCGAGGATTGCCTGCATTAATTTTGGATGCTTGTCATGGTTTTTATTGTTTTAAAACGCTTTTAGCATTTTAACTGCAAAATATTTTTTGGGTTTTAATTCATTGGCAGGGAAATGGAATAAACAAATAATTTATTGGGCGCAAATAGCCACAGTGGTGTGTGTGTGTGTGGTTGGAGCCAGTTGGGCATGATGGGGATTGTAGTCCAACAGGCTGGAAGAGGTAGAATAGGAAGCACTGAGTTTCAATTTCCATTCAGCTGTGAAAACTGCTTGGTGAGCTCTGAGGAGGTGTTCTCTTGCAGCCTGACCTACCTCAAAGGCTTGTTGTAAGGTACACGGTGTGTGTGTGTGTGTGTATGTGTAAAGATGAAGACGAAGACGAAGACATCCAGAATCCAGAATCCTAGAATTGAAAGGGCTCATAGAGGTCAACTAGTCCAGCCTCTCTACTTAGGGCAGGATCCAGAAGAGTCTTTCCAGAATCATAGAGTTGGAAGGGTTCTTAGAGGTCAACTAGTCCAGCCACTACTCAGGGCAAGATCCACAAAACCATTCAGCCTCTGTTTAAACCAGGGGTCTTCAGACTTGGCCCTTTTATGGCTTGTGGACTTCAACTCCCAGAATTCCTCAGCCAGGCACACTGGCTGAGGAATTATGGGAGTTGAAGTCCACAAGTCATCAAAGGGCCAAGTTTGAAGACCCCTGGCTTAAATCTAACAAACAAAATGGAGGCTGGCTGAGGAATTCTGGGAGTTGAAGTCCACAAGTCATCAAAGGGCCACGTTTGAAGACCCCTGGTTTAAAGAGTCAGATGGAGAGCTCACCATTTCCCTGGTCAGCTTCACCCTTGACTCCTCCTCCTCCTCCTCCTCCTCCTCCTAACATTAACCCTTTGTTTCCAAGCTTGCTCTTTGGAGCCACAGAGAAGACCCCAGATGAATCCTTTCTTCTATAGACTAAGCTAGTATTGCTCAACTTTGGCAACTTGAAGATGTGCGGACTTCAACTCCCAGAATTCCACAGCCAGCGCACATCTTCAAGTTGCCAAGGTTGAGGAAATACTGAATTAAATATAGTAGGTCCTTTCACTATGTCACAAGGGCTCAGCTTCCAGACTTAGCATGGAGCTCTGAAGTGCTCTGAAAACACGGCCTGGGTTTCTTCTGGGGGAAAAAAAAATCCTTTGCTAATCATTATTTCAGGCGACTCGAATTCAGAACTTCTGACACACCGTTATTTTATTTTTTTTGCAAGGGAGCAAGAATAATTTGCCTGCTGTGATGCAAAGCAGTTGAGGAACCGTTTGCTGGCCGTGGTTTCTGCCCGGGGCCTTTGTTGACAGGAGATGCAAATGGGGGCTTCCCGGCATTAGAAAAATATATTTGCACAGTCTAATGGGCACTCAGCCCCAGTGAGGCTGGCTGCAAGCACCAGCTTCCTCTTTAGAGCTTGCAAGCGTGTGGACAAGGAGGCCAATTGACATTGCTGGAAAAGGAAGGGAGGGGGAGAGGGAGAGGGAGAGAGAGAGAGAGAGAGAAAAGAAAGAAAGAAGAAAGAAAGAAAGAAAGAAAGAAAGAAAGAAAGAAAGAAAGAAAGAAAGAAAGAAAGTAAGTAAGTAAGTAAGTAAGTAAGTAAGTAAGTAAGTAAGTAAGTAAGTAAGTAAGTAAGTAAGTAGGGAGGGAGGGAGGGAGGTAGAGGGAAACAGAAAAGAAAGAAAGAGAAAGAAAGAAAGAAAGAAAGAAAGAAAGAAAGAAAGAAAGAAAGAAAGAAAGAAAGAAAGAAAGAGAAAGAAAATAAGTAAGTAAGTAAGTAAGTAAGTAGGGAGGGAGCGAGGGAGGTAGAGGGAAACAGAAAAAAAAGAAAGAGAAAGAAAGAAAAAGAAAGGAAGGAAGGAAGGAGGGAGGGAGGGAGGGAGAGGGAGAGGAAAGAAAAGAAAAGAAAAGAAAAGAAAGAGAGAGAAGAAAGAACAAAAGAAAGAAAGAAAGAAAAAGTAGGGAGGGACGGAGGGAGAGGGAAAGAGAAAAGAAAGAAAAAGAAAGAAAGAAAGAAAAGGAAGGAGGGAGGGAGGGAGAGGAAAGAAAAGAAAAGAAAGAAAGAAAGAGAAAGAAAGAAAGAAAGAAAGAAAGAAAGAAAGAAAGAAAGAAAGAAAGAAAGAAAGAAAGAAAGAAAGAAAGAAAGAAAGAAAGGGAAGGTCTGGGAGTTGAAGTCCACAAGTCATCAAAGGGCCAAGTCTGAAGACCCCTGGCTTAGAGTAACAGCTGGAGAGTCCAGCTCCACAGTTTTGCAGCTGTTGTTAAAGGGGGTGCGAGACTGACTGCCTGGCTTCTTCTTCCTGTCCCCCCCTCTCTCTCCCCCCCCATGGCCTTCTCTGCCTGGGTGGGTCTTGTTGTGAGAAAAAGCACCTGCCCATCACTCAACGGACAGGAAAAGACCCCTCATCCCCTGCCCTTAACCAAGAGGAAGGCTCTGGCTGCTTTTGGCTCTTGTTTTCCCTGGAGGACAGCTGTTGCAGAGAGCATCAGCTGGATAGATTTTACTTAATTCAATTAATTAATTAATTAATTGCATTTATATGCCGCCCATCTGGCTATTGATATCGGCATGCAGGTCTGATTTGCGATGGGTGGAAACTGGGGGAAGGTCTGCAAAGGAGAGAGGTCAGCCAAGTCAAGAGGGTAACCGCTTGAGTTTGTTGTTAGTTTTTGGTCCTATGACGAACCTTCTATGGAAGAAAAGAAAACAAATTATACGATGCAACGAAAGTACAAAACTAAAGAGCGGAAAAAAGATGGGGAAGGGAAAAGGGAAGTGAGGTAGGGGAGAGAAGAAAAAAAAAGACACTGACTTCCAGCTTCCTTTAGTGCAGCAAAGAAGCGTATCAAATTTCATTTTTTTTACTTTTACAAAATAAAATAAGCCAGCCCTTTCGATAACATCGAGTCTAATTAATTGATAAAACTCAAAATCAAAATTTCATTATTATTTTTTTTGACCTCAAGGACAAGTCCGGAAGTGGTTTTCCAGCTGGCAATAAAAGTGTTCATATTCTTTTCTTTAATCAGTACAGTCTCTGTTCCCTTTTCCCTTCCCCATCTTTTTCGCTGTTTACTTTTGTATTTTCGTCGTATCATACACTATAAACGAATAAAACTTTTTAAAAAAGGAAAAGAAAAATAAATTGCGTTTCGTACTGATGGTCCTCCTCTAGCGACGGCCTCATTTAGCGACCGTTCGCCGGTACGAGGGTGAACGAAAAAGCCAATTTGCAACCCGCTGTCACACTGACGACTTTCGCAGGCCTGTAAAGCAAAGGAAAGCTGGAGGAAGGTTGCAAGCGCAGTTACGGGTTCACTTAACAGCTGCTTCGCTTAACGACCAAGTGGTTGCTCCCCAATCGTGGTTACTAAAGGAGGATTCCCTGCACAGATTGAGAGCAACTCGAAGGGCAATTTGGGTGTGAGAAATTCTGTTTATTCTAGCTTAAAGTGTAATGAAAATTTTAACCAGTAAGAAGGTTTCAAATATGGTGGGGAAAACAAACTTAAATAAGAATTTTAAGCAGGATCTAGGACAGGGGTAGGCAACCTTGGCTCTTTTATGACTCGTGGACTTCAACTCCCAGAATTCCTGAGCCAGCTGTGCTGGCTCAGGAATTCTGGGAGTTAGTCCACGAGTCATAAAAGAGCCAAGGTTGCCTACCCCTGATCTAGGATAAGGCAATCAAGATGATCAGTTAGAAAAAAAAGCTTTATATCAATGTGGTTATTATTTGCAGAAATATTAGAAAAATGTCTACATTTAATTGTCATTTGCCTAAATAATAAGAACTGTATTAATTCAAGGTTGGCAAAAGAGAACATTTCTGGAAGAAGAGAAAACATCAAGCAAAACCATTACATGGACTATAGAATTATAGAAACTCATTGTTCTTGATTGCTTTTTAAATATAAACCCAGACAACATGCTGTTTACCAAATATTTAGGGATTATGTAAAAAAAAACAAAAAACATATTTTTTAAAAAAAGAAATTCTGTTTATATATATCACCACTGAGCCAGCAAAGAGTACAGTCACCATGTGCTTTACTGCTCAACTATTTTTTTAACTGTAACAGGAAACTATACTTAGAACAAAAGAGCATAGAGTAGACAGTATACTATAGATCCAAACCGGTAAACACTGCCATCTACTGGCTGAATACTACCGTAGTTGTCGCAAAGAAATATATTCCAAGCATGAATTCCAACATTGGGGCAAATATTTGGAAAAGGAATAATCCCAGGAGAGACGCAGAAAGCTGGGTGAAATCCCAGTTGAACTGCGTTCCCACATGCAGAAATTGTGCCTTGTCCATTTCACTTCTTTGCCCATAGAAGGGGAATAAAATGGAGTATTCATCTTTCAGTCTTTCCTTCTCTCTTCCCAGAATGGGCTGCACAGAATCCAAATTCAATGTTCTCCCAGGAAAGGAGAAGCAGAGACAGAACTCGAACTCGACTCTGGATGTGCGTTATACCACTGAACCCACCATCAAGCACCTTGTAAGTCTGGTGTACTTGTGGATCTTATTCGTTGTCTCCTAAAGGGACAAGCTTTTGATAAAGTGTCACTGGCTTAAGGAATAATAATTAATATACATATATATATATATATTGCATTCCAGGACTGCAAAGGATCCAAAGGATCCAGAGGATCCAAGATCCCACAGACGGATGGTATGTATCTCCCATTGGGCTGCAAATATGGTCAAAAGAGTCAAGATGGTGGCCAGGAGGCTGTAATTGAAGTTCTACCTGGAGGCATGTAAACATGGGTGCTTTAAGAGCATCGCCACAGTTACCATCTTGGCATTTCTGACCATGTCCTGTAGGCATCTGGGCTGGGTTCCAATCCTAGATTGTCCTGGAGAACATTGTCTTCTGAGAAGCCCATTAGCCTACCAATGTCACAGAGGCCCATTTCTGTAAAGATGGTGGCCAGGATAATGTAATTGAATCCCTGTAGGCATCTAGGCTGGGCATCCAGTCCTAGGTCCTCCTGGAAAATATTTTTTTCTGAGAAGTTCATTGGTCTACCACTGTCACAGAGGTCCCTTCCTGTAAAGATGGTACTAATAAAGGAGAATATTTGTAGTTTAGGGTTGACAAGAGGGGCCCTTGGTGCTCTCTGAGCTTGGTGGTTTTCTTGCAGACGTTTCATGACCCAAACTAGATAACATCATCAGTGCTAGAAGGGAGGTGAGTGTGTGGAGAGATGGAGGAGGAGGAGGAGGAGGAGGAGGAGGACTATGGGGTCTTTGGTGCTCTCTGAGCTTGGTGGTTTTCTTGCAGACGTTTCATGACCCCAAACTAGGTAACATCATCAGTGTTAGTCTAATGATGTTACCTCGTTTGGGTAATGAAACGTCTGCAAGAAAACCACCAAGCTCAGAGAGCACCAGGGACCCCTCATGTAAAGAGGGTGGCCAGGAGGATGTAATTGAACCCCTGTAGGCATCTAGGCTGGGTTCCCCTCCTAGGTCGTCCTGGAGAACATTGTCTTCGTAGACGTCCATTAGTCTATCAATGCCACAGAGGTCTCTTTTTTGTAAAGATGTTGACCAGGAGGTTGTCATTGAAGTTCTACCTGGAGGCAGGTAAACATGGGTGCTTTAAGGGCATCATCACAGTTACCATCTTGGCCTTTTTGACCCTATCCTGTAGGCATCTAGGCTGGGTTCCAATCCTAGATTGTCCTGGAGAACATTGTCTTCTGAGAAGCCCATTAGCCTACCAATGTCACAGAGGCCCATTTCTGTAAAGATGGTGGCCAGGATCATGTAATTGAATCCCTGTAGGCATCTAGGCTGGGTTCCAATCCTAGGTTCTCCTGGAGAACATTGTCTTCGTAGACGTCCATTAGTCTATCAATGTCACCGAGGTCTCTTTTTTGTAAAGATGGTGGCCAGGAGGATGTAATTGAAGCTCTATCTAGAGGCATATACTGTAAATATTTCTGTGTGTGTGTGTGTGTGTGTGTGTAATAATAATAATAATAATAAAGTTGGAAGGGACCTTGGAGGTCATCTAGTCCAACCCCCTGCTCAGGCGGAAACCCTATACCATTTCAGACAAATGGTTGTCCAGTCTCTTCTTAAAAACCTCCAGTGTTGGAGCATTTACAGCTTCTGGAGGCAGGTAGTTCCACTGGTTAATTGTTCTAACTGTCAGGAAGTTTCTCCTCAGTTCCAGGTTGCTTCTCTCCTTGATTAGTTTCCATCCGTTGCTTCTTGTCCTGCTTTCAGGCGCTTTGGAGAATAGCTTGACTCCCTCTTCTTTGGGGCAGCCCCTGAGATATTGGAACTCTGCTATCACATCACCCCTCGTCCTTCTCTTCATTAAACTAGGCATACTCAATTCCTGCACCCACAACTTCTGGAGGCAACTTCTGTTCCACTGATTAATTGTTCTCACTGCTAGGAAGTTTCTCCTTAGTTCCAGGTTGCTTCTCTCCTTGATTAGTTTCCATCCGTCGCTTCTTGTCCTGCCTTCAGGTGCTTTGGAGAATAGCTTGACTCCCTCTTCTTTGGGGCAGCCCCTGAGATACTGGAAGACTGCTATCATGTCCCCCCTCATCCTTCTCTTCATTAAACTAGACATACCCAATTCCTGCAACCGTTCTTTATTATCTTTTAGCCTCCAGTCCCCTGATCATCTTCGTTGCTCTTCTCTGCACTCTTTCTAGAGTCTCGACATCTTTCTTACATCGCGGTGACCAAAACTGTGTGTGTGTGTGTCTTGTTCTGTCTGCACTCTAAACCTTTTCTCGTTTCCCCAGAGGATTTCATCGTCTTGGCCTTGTACGACTATGAAGCCATTCACAAGGAGGACCTCAGTTTCCAGAAAGGCGATCATCTCCAGATCCTAGAGAAGTAGGTTTGAGGGTCCTCTGGAGGGTGGAAGAGCTTTTTGAGAAATGATGCTCCACGAGTAGCTTCTGGGGGAATCTGATTCAGAGAATCCTAGAATCTGATCAAGGAGAGTCTTTGTACATCAGGCCTGAAATGAAGGGTCCGTGGTGCTTGGGGGTTTCCTTGCAGACGTTTCGTGACCCAACTAGGGAACATCATCAGTGCTGTAAAGGAAGGGGGTTTGCAGAGAGGAGGAGGAGGACTGTGGGGTCCTTGGTGCTCTCGGAGCTTGTTGGTTTTCTTGCAGACGTTTCATGACCGAACTCAGTTACATCATCGGTGCTACAAGGGAGTGGGGTTTTGCGAGGGACAGAGAGGGAGGAGGAGAGGAGGAGGAGGAGGAGGAATAATAATAATGTGGGGTCCTTGGTACCCTCCGAGCTTGGTTGTTGTCTTGCAGACATTTCATTAACCGACTAGGTAACATCATCAGTGCTAGAAGGGAGTGGGGTTTGTAGAGAGGAGGAGGAGGAGGAGGACTGTGGGGTCCTTGGTGCTGTTTGAGCTTGTCTTCTAGCAGACATTTCATTACCAAGCTAGGTAACATCATCAGTGCTACAAGGGAGTGGGGTTTGTAGAGAGGAGGAGGAGGAGGAGGAGGAGGAGGAGGCGGACTGTAGGGTCCTTGGTGCCCTCCGAGCTGGTTGTTTTCTTGCAGACATTTCATTAATTTCATCAGTGCTAGTAAGGAATAGGGTAAATTGGGAGCAAATCCCATTTCTTACTAACACTGATGACGTTATCTGGCTGGGTAATGAAACGTCTGCAAGAGAACAACCAAGCTCAGAGAGCACCAAGGTTCCCTGAGTCCTGGAATCTTAGGGAAGGAGCCGTGGAGATCTTCTACCCTCAGATCTTCTCATTTCCCATTTGAGTCTGCGGCTGTTGTGCCGTCTTCGCTGCGTAGAGCTTGGTGCGGCTACACAATGTTGACCGTCCAGGAGAATTTCCCTCCCAGATCTCCTCCCCTTGGAGAGGAACCAGCAGGAACAATTGTTTTTATTCGCCTGTCCAATTTGGCTGAGAATTTAGGTTAGAGCCTCCTGATGGATCAGAAAGTGTAACAAACTACTCAATTCCTGGAGGAATTTTAGGCGCCCGGTGCTGCCATCTAAAATAAGGATTAAAATAGTCTTTTAGGCGTTCTGCAGGCATATTTTAGCATATCTCTCTCAGTTCTGCATCCGTCATTGGTATGGCTGCCTCCGGCTTCCCTGGAAAAATTACTGTTTCTAGATTCCCCTGGGGAAAAAAATGTTTCTAATTTAGTTTAAATCTGTAGCCTCAATATCTTCTGTGTCCTACTTGAAGCTCCAGTGAGGAAATGTGGCTGTTGGGTTTGTAGTTGTCTGCCAGAGAACAGCATATTTCAGATAGCCCTCAACGTGCGGCCGTAATGGAGCCCACTCATTACCGTCATACGTCATGACTGTTGTAAAACAGGTCAGTCGTGTGACTGATCTGATTTTATGCTCTTTCTTGTGGCGGTCATTAAGCAGGCGTCACGGTTGTAAAGGAGCTGCCACGGTCATTAAGCGAAGGCTACTGTCCTTATAGTGACAGATTTTATCTTCCTGGGCTCCAAGATCACCGCAGATGGGGACTGCAGCCAAGAAATTAAAAGACGCTTGCTCCTGGGGAGGAAAGCTATGGCAAATTTAGACAACATACTAAAAAGCAGAGACATCACCCTGCCAACAAAAGTACGTATAGTCAAGGCCATGGTTTTCCCAGTTGCAATGTATGGCTGTGAAAGTTGGACCATAACAAAGGCTGAGCGCCAAAGAATTGAGGCCTTTGAACTCTGGTGCTGGAGAAGACTCCTGCGAGTCCCCTGGACTGCAAGGCGATCAAACCGGTCAGTCCTGGAGGAGATCAACCCCGACTGCTCTTTAGAAGGCCAGATCCTGAAGTTGAAACTCAAGTACTTTGGCCACCTAACGAGAAGGAAGGACTCACTGGAGAAGAGCCTAATGCTGGGAAAGATGGAGGGCAAGAGAAGAAGGGGACGACAGAGAAGGAGGTGGCTGGATGGAGTCACTGAAGCAGGAGGCATGAGCTTAAATGGACTCCAGAAGATGGTAGAGGACAGGAAGGCCTGGAGGAACGTTGTCCATGGGGTCACGATGGGTCGGACACGACTTCGCAACTAACAACAACTGTCATTAAGTGAATCAGTTGGCTTCTTATGGACACAGTTTTGCAGCAAACTGGAAGTAAATGTTGGGTTTGGGGAAAACATGGTAAAACTCAGACACGTGACCACAAGTGGGGGTGTTTGCCCTTATTTGTGTTTGACATATGCTGTGTCAGAGTGCTTGTACTCAATTAATAGATACCTCGGAGACTATAGTTTGGTTTATTTTTTTTTCTGCTGGTTGTTATTTGTGGCTTCTAATTGTGAATCCTCTCTGAATCCATGTTGAGTGGTGGCCATATTGGCTAGCTGGCTGGATGTCTAGATGGATGGATGGAGGATGGGAGATGAATAGAGGATGATGGATGGGTGGAAGGGGGATGGATTAATGGATGGGTGGACGGATGCATGGATGGATGGATAGATGGATGGATGGATGGGGGATGGATGAGGGATGGGGGATGGGAGGATGATGGATGGATGGTTAGATGGATGGGAGATGGATGAAGGAACACTGGATGGATAGATGGATGGATGGGAGATGGATGAAGGATAAAAGGATGGATAGATGGATAGATGGATGGATGGATGGATGGATGGATGAAGGATGGGAGATGGATGAAGGATGGATGGATGGATGGATGGATGAAGGATGGATGGATGGATGGATGGATAGATGAAGGATGAATGGATGGATAGATGGATGGATGGTTGGGAGATGGATGAAGGATGGGAGATGGATGGGAGGATGATGGATGGATGGATGGATGGATGGATGAAGGATGGGAGATGGATGAAGGATGGGAGATAGATGGGAGGATGATGGATGGATGGATGGATGGATGGATGGATGGATGGATGGATGGGAGGATGATGGATGGATGGATGGATGGGGATGGATGAAGGATGGGAGATGGATGGGAGGATGATGGATGGATGGTTGGATGGAAGGGGGATGTATTAATGGATGGTTGGGAGATGGATGAAGGATGGGAGATGGATGGGAGGATGATGGATGGATGGATGGATGAAGGATGGGAGATGGATGAAGGATGGGAGATAGATGGGAGGATGATGGATGGATGGATGGATGGGGATGGATGAAGGATGGGAGATGGATGGGAGGATGATGGATGGATGGTTGGATGGAAGGGGGATGTATTAATGGATGGATGGACAGATGGCTGGATGGACAGATGGATGGTTGAATTGATCCAACCATTGGAATCACTGGAGGTTTTTAAGAAGAAACTGGACGACCATTTGTCTGGAACGGTACAGGGAAGTGGACTACTAGAAGACCTCCAAGGTCCCTTGCAACTCTGTTATGCTGTATTCTGATGGATATATGGCGGAATGTGTGTGTGTGTGTGTGTGAATGGATGGATGGATCAACTGATGGATGAATGAATGGATGGTTGAATGGGATGAATGAATCTATGTATGTTTGGATGGATGGATGACTCCTGTTTATTCTGTGGCTTCATCCACGGAGTCCCCTTGCAACAATGCAGCATTGATTTGCCAATGCCTTCTTATGGTGTGTGTGTTTGGGGACTTTCTAGACCTTCCCCCCACTTCTGGAACTTCCCAGAGCTTCCCCTGAGAGAGCTTCCCCTAATTGTTGGCTATGTTTTGGGGAAGTTGGGAAATGTAGCTAATTCTGCCCTCCTCTTTCTCCAGGTCAGGAGAGTGGTGGCGAGCCAAGGCCCTTTCAACGGGCAAGGTGGGCCACATTCCCAGCAATTATGTGGCCAAGGCCAACTCACTGGAGACGGAAGAGTAAGTCCTCTCAGCCTGTCAAAGGGAGGGACCTTCTTGGTAGAACACTTGGTTTTAGATCTCCCCCTGATTTCAGCTCTGGACTATAGAGGTACATGGGTTGAAGGGGGCTGGAGGCTGAAACATACAAGGAATGGTTGCTGGAATTGGGTACGTCTAGTTTAGTGAAGAGAAGGACGAGGGGGGACATGATAGCAGCGTTACAATATCTCAGGGGCTGCCCCAAAGAAGAGGGAGTCAAGCTATTCTCCAAAGCGCCTGAAGAAGCAACGGATGGAAACTAACCAAGGAGAGAAACAACCTAGAACTAAGGAGAAATTTTCTGACAGTGAGAACAATAAACCAGTGGAACAGAAGTTGCCTCCAGAGAATGTGGAAGCTTCATCACTGGAGGCTTTCAAAAAGAGACTGGACTGCCATCTATCAGAAATGGTGTAGGGTCTCCTGCTTGGGCAGGGGATTGTATTAGATAACCTCCAAGGTCCCTTCCAACTCTGTTATTCTGTTCTGTTCTGTTCTGTTCTGTTCTGTTCTGTTCTGTTCTGTTCTGTTCCGTTCCGTTCTATTCTATATTTTCTATTCTATTCCATATTTTCTATTCTATTCTATGATGCTGTTCTATTCTGTTCTGTTCTGTTCTGTTCTGTTCTATTCTATTCTATTCTATTCTATTCTATTCTATTCTATTCTATTCTATTCTATTCCATATATGTATTCTATTCTATTCTGTTCCGTTCCGTTCCATTCTATTCTATATTTTCTATTCTATTCCATATTTTCTATTCTATTCTATTCTATTCTATTCTATTCTATTCTATTCTATTCTATTCTATTCTATTCTATTCTATTCTATTCTATTCTATTCTATTCCATTCCATTCCATTCCATTCCATTCCATTCCATTCCATTCTATATTTTCTATTCTATTCCATATTTTCTATTCTGTTCTGTTCTGTTCTGTTCTGTTCTGTTCTGTTCTGTTCTATTCTATTCTATTCCTTGGAGGTCATCTAGTCCAACCCCCTGCTCAGGCAGGAGACCCTATATACCATTTCAGATAAATGGGGGGAGGCAGAGTTTGGGAAAGTATTTTATGCATGATTTCATTCTAATTGTCTGTTCCTCCTCGACCTTAGGTGGTTCCTGACAGGTATGAGCCGGAAGGATGCTGAGCGTCACCTGCTGGCTCCAGGAAACTTTATCGGCTCGTTCATGATCCGAGACAGTGAAACAACTAAAGGTAGATTATTTAAAGCCTGGAGACTAAAACATATGAAGCACGGCTGCAGGAATTGGGTATGGCCAGTCTAGAGAAAAGAAGGACTGGGGGGGGGGGGGACATGATAGCGGTCTTCCAATATTTGAGGGGCTGCCACAAAGAAGAGGAGGGGGGGGTCCACCTATTCTCCAAAGCACCTGAAGGCAGGAGAAGAAGCAACGGATGGAAACTAACCAAGGAGAGAAGCAACCTGGAACTAAGGAGAAATTTCCTGACAGTGAGAACAACTATCCAGTGGAACAGCTTCCCTTCAGAAGTTGTGGGTGCTCCATCACTGGAGGTTTTCAAGAAGAGATTGGACAGCAATTTGTTTGGAATGGTACCAGGACTTTGCTTTGAGCAGGGGTTGGACTAGAAGACCTCCAAGGTCCCTTCCAAGTCTGTTATTCTGTTCTGTTAGTTTAATCAAGAGGAGGACCAGGGGTGACATGATAGCAGTCTTCAAGTACCTGAAGGGCTGCCCCAAAGAAGAGGGAGTCAAACTATTCTCCAAAGCACCTGAAGGCAGGACAAGAAGCAACGGATGGAAACTAATCAAGGAGAGAAGCAACCTGGAACTAAGGAGAAACTTCCTAACAGTTAAAACAATTAATCAGTGGAACAACTTGCCACCAGAAGTTGTGGGTGCTCCGTCAAAGAGGGGGGGGGGTTTAAGAAGAGATTGGACAAGCATTTGTTTAAAATGGTATAGGCCCTATAGGGTCTCTGGCTTGAGTAGGGGGTTGGGCTAGAAGACCTCCAAGGTCTCTTCCAGCTCTATTCTGATTGATTGATAGATCCTTTTCCGGGGCGGGTGGGGGATACATCCACTCTCTTGTGGAAGAGAAATCTATTTTTCAGATCCAGTCCTTTCTGCCTGGTGTCTTTCAGTTGTACAGATAGTCCTCGACTTAAAACATTTATTTTAGGGCTTGTTCAAAATTACAACAGCCCCGAAAAAAGCAACTTACGACGGTTTTTCATACTTAATGACCATTTGCAGCACCCCCACATGATCAAAATTCAGACGCTCGGCAACTGACTCACATTTATGACGGTCGCAGCGTCCTGGGGTCACGTGATCCCCTTTTGCGACCTTCTGACAAGCAAAGTCAATGGGGGGGGAGCCAGATTCACTTAACGACCGTGTCACTAACTGAACAACGGCAGTGATCCGCTTCATAGCCGTGGCAAGCAACGTTGTAAAATGGGGGCAAAACTCATTGAACAGCTTTCTTGCTTGGCCACCAAAATTTTGAGCTCAGCTGCGGTCGTAAAGTCGGGGACTGTGTTTATTTAGGCAGGGTGCAAAATGCTGGCGTCAGTAAGCGAGACTTTGCATCTGTCCACGTCTGCTTCCCTTTGGACAGGTAGATTTAAAAAATAATAATAATTGACTTCGGTTCTCGCTCCTCTTCCTCTCTGTCCCGGTCCAGGGAGTTACTCCCTCTCCGTAAGAGACTTCGATTCCCAAAACAAAATGGAGGTGGTCAAACACTACAAGATTCGAACTCTGGACAACGGGGGTTTCTACATCTCCACCCGGAGCAACTTCAGCACTCTGCAGGCGCTGGTCAGCCATTACAAAGGTGCGTCTCCCAAATCTGGCAGCTGCTGAGCCACGTTTTTACACCGGAGGAGGTGGGGGCAGAAATGTCTGTCCGTTGGCCTCGGGGTTAAAAAATCCAGCCCTTTTGACAGACAAGAAAGTGGGGTCGGAAGAGGGTGACCCAGACTCTTTGCAATGGTGTGTGGGAATGGCCATGGGAGAGAGGAGGAAGAGCTGCAGAGTAGACAGTGATCAGATAAAACCCAGGTCTCCAAATTGGGCAACTTTAAGATTTGTGGACTTCAAGTCCCGGAATTCCTCAGCCAGAATGCTAATAAGCTTTAAGATGGATGGACTTCAAGTCCCAGAATTCCTCAGCCAGAATGCTAATAAGCTTTAAGATTTGTGGACTTCAAGTCCCAGAATTCCTCAGCCAGAATGTTAATAAGCTTTAAGATTTGTGGACTTCAAGTCCCAGAATTCCTCAGCCAGAATGCTAATAAGCTTTAAGATGGATGGACTTCAAGTCCCAGAATTCCCCAGCTAGCCCTGCTCTCTCCCTCTCTCTCTCTCCCTCCCTCCTCTTTCTCTTTCTTTTTCTCTCCCTCTCTTTCTCTTTCTCTTTTTCTCTCTCCCTTTCTCTTTCTCTCTCTCCCTCCCTCTCTTTTTCTCTCTCTCTCTCTCTCTCCCCCTCCCTCCCTCTCTTTTTCTCTCTCTCCCTCCCCCCCCCTCTCTCTCGTATTTCTGGGTGTGCCCTTTGATTCGGCTACCTCCCGGTGAACTTCAACTCCCAGAATCCCCCAGCCAGCATGCTAATAAACTTTAAGATGAGTGGACTTTAAGATTAGCTGGCAGAGGAATTCTGGGAGTTGAAATCCACCCGTCTTTAAAGTTGCCACGGTTGAGAAACACTAGTTTAGAAAAATGACACATACACACACGGTCCTGCAATGTCCTCTGGGGTCTCTTTCAGGCCAAGCCGATGGGTTGTGCCAGAAGCTGACCCACCCCTGCGTGTTGCCGAAACCCGAAAAACCCTGGGAGAAGGATGCCTGGGAAATCCCCAGAAGCTCCCTGCAGCTGGAGAAGAAGCTGGGGGCCGGACAGTTCGGAGAAGTCTGGATGGGTAAGGTCCACGAAGGCCGGGCCTTGGATCCCGCCAACGTTCTCTGCTCTGCAACTTTGGTTTTTGAATTGTGTGGTTTTTGGATTGCAAAGGATACACAATTAAAAACCCCACCACAATTCCCAAGGGAGATATTTCTTATTCATTCATTCATTCATTCATTCATTCATTCACTCACTCACTCACTCACTCACTCACTCACTCACTCACTCACTCACTCATTCATTAATCTATTTATATGGCTGCCCATCTCAAATGGATGACCCGGGGCAGTCCTTGGTGTCTCTGAACTTGGTGATTTCCTTGCAGATATTTCATGACCTAACTAGGAAATATGGAGGAGGAGGAGGAGGAGGAAGAAGAGGAGGAGGAGGAGGAGGAGGAGGAGAACTGTGGGGTCCTTGATGCTCTCTGAGCTTAGTTGTTTTCTTGTAGACGTTCATGACCCAACTAGGGAACATCATCAGTGCTAGAAGGGAGGGGTTTGCAGGGAGGAGGAGGAGGAGGAGGAGGAGAGAGGGGGGACTGTGGGTCTCCTTGATGCCTCTGAGTTTTTCTGTAGACGTTTTCATGACCCAACTAGGGAACATCATCATGCTAGAAGGGAGTGGGGTTTGCAGGGAGGAGGAGGAGGAGGAGGAGGAGGCCTGTGGGTCCTTGATGCTCTCTGAGCTTGGTTGTTTTCTTGTAGACGTTTCATGACCAACTGGGGAACATCATCAGTGTTAGGTGGTGGTGGTGGTGCTGGTGGTGTGGTGGTGGAGGAGGAGGAGGAGGAGGAGGAGGAGGAGGAGGAGGACTGTGGGGTCCTTGGTGTTCTCTGAAGTTAGTTGTTTTCTGGCAGACATTTTATGACCCAACTAGAGAACATCATCAGTTGTAGAAGCAATTGGGGTTTGTTGTTACCTAGTTGGATAATAAAACGTCTGCAAGAAAACAGCCACGCTCAGAGAGCACCAAGGACTCCACAGTTCAGGGGTCTTCAAACTTGGCCCTTTGATGACTTGTGGACTTCAACTCCCAGAATTCCTCAGCCAGCCTCCATTTTGTTTGTTAGATTTAAGACAGGGGTCTTCAAACTGGACCTTTTATGACTTGTGGACTTCAACTCCCAGAATTCCTCAGCCAGCCTCCATTTTGTTTGTTAGATTTAAGACAGGGGTCTTCAAACTTGGCCCTTTGATGACTTGTGGACTTCAACTCCCAGAATTCCTCAGCCAGGCACGCTGGATGAGGAATTCTGGGAGTTGAAGTCCACTCCTCTTAAAGTCTATATCAGGGGTCTTCCAACTTGGCCCTTTGATGACTGGTGGACTTCAACTCCCAGAATTCCTCAGCCAGGCACACGTGCCTGGCTGAGGAATTCTGGGAGTTGAAGTCCACCAGTCATCAAAGGGCCAAGTTGGAAGACCCCTGCCTCAGTTCAACCCTGAGGCACAAACATTCTCCTCTGTTGGACGGCTGGCTGAGGAATTCTGGGAGTTGAAGTCCACAAGCCATCGTTCCCCACCTCTCTTCTAAAGCCTGCCTTTCCTGCCTCCACAGCCGTCTATAACGCACACACGAAAGTGGCTGTGAAGACCATGAAGCCGGGCAGCATGACGGTCAAGGCCTTCCTCGAAGAGGCCAACATCATGAAGACCCTCCAGCACGACAAGCTGGTCAGGCTCCATGCTGTGGTGACCAAGGAGGAGCCCATTTTCATCATCACCGAATTCATGGAGAAAGGTGAGGACAAGCATTGCCCATCGTGGCTTATCTCAGCCTGGCACCCTCCATCGTCGACTTAGTCCTCAGCTTACGACCACAATTGAGGTAGTCCTCAACTTACGACCGCAATTGAGGTAGTCCTCAACTTACGACCGCAATTGAGGTAGTCCTCGACTTATGACTACAACTGAGGTAGTCCTCAGCTTACTACCACAATTGAGGTAGTCCTCAACTAACGACCACAATTGAGGTAATCCTCAAATTACGACCACAATTGAGGTAGTCCTCGACTTATGACAACTGAGGCAGTCCTCAACTTACGACCGCAATTGAGGCACTTGTGAACTGAATCTTGATCTTAATCTCGATTTATGACCATAATCCAGCCTGACACCCTCCATCATTGACTTAGTCCTCACCTTATGACCACAATTGAGGTAGTCCTCACCTTATGACCACAATTGAGGTAGTCCTCGACTTACGATCACAATTGAGGTAATCCTCAGCTTACTACCACAATTGAGGCAGTCCTCAACTTACGACCACAATTGAGGCACTTGTGAACTGAATCTTGATCTTAATCTCGATTTACGACCATCATCCAGCCTGAAACTTTTGTGGCTAAATGAAACATTGGTTAAGTGATTTTTGCCCCATTTTACGACCTTTCTTGCCGCAGTTCTTAAGTGAATCACCGCAGCTGTGAAGTTAGTAACACGGTCGTTAAGTGAATCTGGTTTCCCCATTGACTAGCCTTCTCAGAAGGTCGCAAAAGGAGATCCCAGGATCCCCCTCCCCCCCAAAGAAATGTCCCACTTGTCTTAAAAGGGTCTCCTCTCTGTCTCCACAGGCAGCTTGCTGGATTTCTTGAAAAGTGAGCAAGGCCAGGAGCAGCCTTTCCCCAAGCTGATCGACTTCTCTGCCCAGGTGAGTGTGTGGAATAAGAGAATAACAGAGTTGGACGGGGTCTTGGCGGTCATCTAGTCCAACCCCCTCCTCTCAAGCAGGAGACCTTATATATATACCGTTTTCAATGCAGGACCCCAAAACCGATAATCAAGGCTCACTGCAGCATTTATTTATTTAATCAGAGCGCACTGGAGGAATTTCCCTCCAGAAAATTATGGGACTCCTACAGACAGAAATCACATTTATATATTTCAGCAAGGAAGGAGAAAAATCATAGAATCACACACATATGCATAGGTAATAGAGCAGGGGTCTGCAGCCTTGACAACTTTAAGACTTGTGGACTTCAGTTCCCAGAATTCCTCAGCCAGGTATACAGTATATATAGAGGTGTGTGTGTGTGTGTGTGTGTATGTATATGTATATATATGTATATATATATATATGGAGAGAGAGAGAGGTATATATATATATATATATATATTCAATCTCCCAGAGATTGAGGACTGTGTCATTGAACAGATATGCCCGGGATTCGTATTTTTGCAGTCATCAATATATATATATATATATAAAGAGAGAGAGAGAGAGAGGTATTTATGTGTGTGTGTGTATGCGTGCGCGTGTGTATATGTGGAGGAAGAGAGAAAAAGGGAAAGAGAGAGGGAGTGAGAGGGGGGAGGGAGAGAGAGACAGAGAAAGAGAGAGAGAGAAAGAGAGAGGGAGTATGAGAGAGAGAGGGAGAGACGGGGCAGGGAGGGAGAGACAGAGAGAGAGAGAAAGAAAGGGAGTGTGCGAGAGGGGGAGGGAGGGAGGGAGGAAGAGAAAAAAGAAAGAGGGAGAGTGTGTGTGTGTGTGTGTGTGAGAGAGAGAGAGAGAGAGAGAGAGAGAGAGAGAGCAGGGCTAGCTGGGGAATTCTGGGAGTTGAAGTCCACAGCTCTTAAAGTTGCCAAGCTTGGACAAGTCTCCAAATGTGGTCACGTGGCCGGAGGGGGAGCGGCCATCAAAACTTCGAATCCAGGTCGTATCCTTTTGCGAGAGGGTCCACGATAACCTCCGGCCAGTCATAAGTTGAGGACTCTTGTAACATCGGCTTTTTCCGGGTCTTCCCCCTTTAATGGAGCTGTCCCTCCCGGTGGCAGGTGGCGGAAGGCATGGCCTTCATCGAGCAGAGGAACTACATCCATCGTGACCTCAGAGCCGCCAACATCTTGGTCTCGGCCCTGCTGGTGTGCAAGATTGCGGACTTTGGCTTGGCCCGTGTGATCGAGGACAACGAGTACACCGCTCGGGAAGGTAACAAAGCCAGCGCAACCTTAGTGTGTGCATCCTCCACGTTGATGGACAATGTAGATTAGACTTTACGCCCTTCCTCCCCAATCGGAGAACCTTGAGATCGGGGTCCTCAAACTTGGCCACTTTAAGACTTGTGGACTTCAAGTCCCAGAATTCCCCAGCCAGCCAGGGGAATTCTGGGAGTTGAATTCCACAAGTCTTAAAGTGGCCAAGTTTGGAGAGTTGCTGGCTGGGGAATTCTGGGAGTTGAAGTCCACAAGTCTTAAAGTGGCCAAGTTTGGAGAGTTGCTGGCTGGGGAATTCTGGGAATTGAAGCCTCTTCTTAAAAACCTCCAGTGATGGAGCACCCACGATTTCTGAAGGCAACCTCTGTTCCACTGGTTAATTGTCCTCACTGTCAGGAAGTTTCTCCTTAATTCCAAGTTGCTTCTCTCTTTGGTCAGTTTCCAACCATTGTTTCTCGTCCTTCCCTCTGGTGCTTTGGAGAATAGTTTGACCCCCTCTTCTTCTTTGTGGCAGCCCCTCAAATACTGGAATACTGCTATCATGTCGCCCCCATTTCTTCTTTTCTTTAGACTGGCCAAACCCAAGTCCTGCAGCCGTTCTTCGTATGTTTTAATCTCCAGGCCTTTGATCATCGTAGTTGCTCTTCTCTGATTTTTTTCCCAAACTCTCAACATCTTTTTTGTAGTATGGTGACCAAAATTACTTGCAGTATCCCAGGTGTGGACTCCCTAAGGCGGGACTAGAACCCAGTGTCCCCCACTCTCTCCCTGCTACCTTAAGCACTAAGCCAAACTGATAACATGTTGCCAGCTGCCGTTTTCAGGCTAAATCTAACTATCTTGTTTTTGGATTTTGGGCAGGCGCCAAGTTCCCCATCAAGTGGACAGCCCCCGAAGCCATCAACTATGGGTCCTTCACAATAAAGTCTGACGTGTGGTCCTTCGGCATCTTGCTGATGGAGATCATCACCTACGGGCGGACCCCGTATCCAGGTATGTAGCAGGAAAGCTTGACCTGGCGTAGGAAACGTTTAAGATGGCCTCCCTTCTTCGGTTTAATCCAGCAAGACTCTGACGACGACAACAACAACAATAATAATAATAATACTGGTGGGATCATAAAATAGAGAAAGTCATAGAAAATGATAAGAGTTAAACTGCTCTGGGACTTCAGAATTCAAACAGACAAGCACCTGCAACATAACACCCCGGACTTAACAATTGTCGATAAGAAAGACAAAAAAGTCTGGATGGTGGACGTGGCAGTGCCTGGAGACAGCAGAATAGACGAGAAAGAACTGGAGAAGATAACAAAATACAAAGACCTACAAATAGAAATAGAAAGACTGTGGCAAAGGCAAGCAAGGGTGGTACCAATAGTCATAGGCGCCTTGGGTGCGATCCCAAAACAGCTGGAGCACCACTTGAACACCATCATCGGCATTGACAAATTCGCCATTAGTCAATTGCAAAAGGCGGCCTTACTAGGAACTGCTTCCATCCTGCGACGATATCTGTAATACCATCAAACATCCATATCTGCCTATCCCAGGTCCTTGGTAAGGACTCGATAGGTAGACAAAAATGCCAAATCCAGTCTGAACATCTGGCTGACTGTGCGATGAAGAATAATAATAATAATAAAGTTGGAAGGGACTTTAGAGGTCTTCTAGTCCAACCCCCTGCTCAGGCAGGAAACCCTGTACCATTTCAGACAAATGGTGGTCTAGTCTCTGCTTAAAAACTTTCAGTGTTGGAGCATTCACAGCTTCTGGAGGCAGGTTGTTCCACTGGTTAATTGCCCTCACTGTCAGGAAATTTCTCCTTAGTTCCAGGTTGCTTCTCTCCTTGATCAGTTTCCATCCATTGCTTCTTGTCCTGCCTTCAGGGGCTTTGGAGAATAGCTTGACTCCCTCTTCTTTGGGGCAGCCCCTGAGATATGGGAACACTGCTATCATGTCACCCCTGCTCCTTCTCTTCATTAAACTAGACATATCCAATTCCTGCAACTGTTCTTCATATATTTTAGCCTCCAGTCCCCTGATCATCTTTGAGATCTCCCTAAGTCTGTGTGATAGACAAGGCAGCAATTCTTTGGTGTGAGTAAAGCACTGGGACCCTTTCTGGCCAATAGTAGGGTGCCTGAAGCAATGGGGTCCCCAAAGATCGTAAAGGGCAGGCGAAGAAGATGGAGAAGAAGAGCCTTTACAGCAGGGGTGTCCAATTTTGGCAACTTGAGGAGTTGTGGCTGGCTGGGGAATTTTGGGAGCTAAAGTCCACAAGTCTTGAAGTGCCAAGGATGGACCCCCCTGCTTTTCAGCCTTCTCTCTCCAGCATCTCTTGGTCCTTAAGACAAACCTGCCCTTCTTTGGAAGAACTGTCACAGGTCGAGGAATTTGGGGTTCAACCTCCAGCAAAGAGCAGGACGTGTCTGAGATCCCTGGGGATGATGGACTTTTCAGGGCTGGTCTGCAGTGATGGGCAGTGGCTTGGACTAGACCAGGGGTAGGCAACCTTGGCTCTTTTATGACTCGTGGACTTCAACTCCCAGAATTCCTGGGCCAGCCTGGCTCAGCTTGGAAACCTCTCCCTTTCCCCTCAGCATGGCTGGCTCAGGAATTCTGGGAGTTGAAGTCCACGAGTCATAAAAGAGCCAAGGTTGCCAACCCCTGCCCTATACTATACCTATGCAGAAACCTATTCTGAGATTTGTTTTTTAAATCCTGGTCTAAGATCTGACTTGATTTCAAGTGAGAAGAGTAGAATAACACGAGTAACTTTTAATGTTTTTAGGAATTAATTTTGGCGTCCACCACTGCAATGGGAGTGATGTCGACCTGAGGGAATTATACTGCTATTTCCTGGCCTATACAGTAGTTCTATACCAGGGTTAGGCAACCTTGGCCCTTTTATGACTCGTGGACTTCAACTCCCAGAATTCCTGAGCCAGCATGGCTCAGCTTGGAAACCTCTCCCTTTCCCCTCAGCATGGCTGGCTCAGGAATTCTGGGAGTTGAAGTCCACGCAATTGAGCAACACCGCTCTACTCTCGGATACCACAGGCCAGAGCTGGCCAGTGGGGAGATGTTGGGATTGTCCAAATTCCATTTCTTAGACCAAATGTTTCATCCGGTCTTGTGTTGGTGTTGAAGGTCTGCCACTGTCTCTGGAGGTGGTTCTCTTAAACTAGGCCAGGGGTAGGAAACCTTGGCTCTTTTATGACTCGTGGACTTCAACTCCCAGAATTCCTGAGCCAGCATGGGGGAACTATGGCCCCCTCATGACTGGTGGACTTCAACTCCCAGAATTCCTGAGCCAGCATGGCTCAGCTTGGAAACCTCTCCCTTTCCCCTCAGCATGGCTGGCTCAGGAATTCTGGGAGTTGAAGTCCACCAGTCATAAAAGAGCCAAGGTTGCCTCCCCCTGGCCTAGTCTGTAGCAAAAAGGCTCAAAAAAAATATCCTTGATGAAACAATGCACGTTTTGTCCCTTGGAGAGGAAGCAGGTGGCAACACACGCCTTGCAACACAAGCAAAAAGGGTGGCCTTTGAGATGAGATGCTGCCACACACATTTCCCCATTTGGCTAAGTTTGCTTAGGAACGGACGTCTGCAATCCTGGCGTACAAGATGGAAAGTCCCTTTAAAAAGGGTCATAAGGACTGGTTTGTAGGTCCTTCGCAAGCCAAGGGGACGACACCACCGCGTGTCCAGTGTGTACGAAACACACATTATTGCAGCACGCAATTTCCATAACAACAAGCTACTGTTGTGGGCCAACGTTCGCTCCTGCACGCTTTTGCAAGGCAAAGTTGCCACCGTAAATAGGACTTTAATAATCTGTTCCTTATGGCTTGCTCTTCTAATTCTCATTTCAAACTGAGATCTCAGAATCTCTAAAGGAACACGCCGCCTTTGCCTTTTTCCAAACGTTCTTGTACTACAGTCCTCGAGTTATGAACGTAATGGGACCTGACCAACATGGTCATATTCAGTCATGATGGTCATAAAATGGGTTGATCATCATCTCTAGAAGGGAGTGGGGGTTTGTGGAGAGGAGGAGGAGGATTGTGGGGTCCCTGGTGCTCTCTGAGCTTGGTTGTTTTCTGGCAGACATTTCATGACCCAACTAGGGAACATTATCAGGGCTAGAAGGGAGTGGGGTTTGTGGAGAGGAGGAGGAGGAGGAGGGGGAGGAGGACTGTGGGGTCCTTCATGTTCTCTAAGCTTGGTTGTTTTCTTGTAGGCATTTCATTACAGGCACTGATGGTGCTACATAGTTGGGTAACGAAACGTCTGCAAGAAAACTACTAAGCTCAGAGAGCATCAAGGACCCCACAGTCCTCCTCCTCCTCCTCCCCTCCTCTCTGCAAACCCCACTCCCTTCTAGCACTGATGATGTTACCTAGTTGTGTAATGAAACGTTTGCAAGAAATCAGCCGAGCTCAGAGCACCAAGGACCCAACAATCCTCCTCCTCCTCCTCCCTTCTAGCCCTGATGATGTTACCTAGCTGAGTAATGAAACGTCTGCAGGAAAACAACCCAGCTCAGAGAGCACCAAGGCCCCCACAAGTTCATGGCCAGCCTGACTGTGCCAATGATTCCACTCCCTTTAGGACCCCTGACAAGTCTGCATGACAGGGGGTGTGTGGGCATCATCACCTGCTGGAATCCCCTTCCCCATTTTCTCCTTTTCTCTTCTCTTGATATTTTCCGAGTTGGGTTGCCCGTCAGGATGTTCCACCCGTCTCCTTCTTTGTCTAATAATTCAGGGAGGACAAACCTGGAAGTGATGCGCTCCCTCGAGCGTGGCTACCGGATGCCACGTCCCCAGGGCTGCCCGCAGGAGCTCTACGAGATCATGATGAGATGTTGGAAGGAGAAACCGCAGGATCGTCCCACCTTTGAGTACATCCAGAGCATCCTGGAGGACTTTTTCACCGGCACGGAAAAGCAGTACCAACAACAGCCTTAGAAGGGACGCGTGGCCACCCCGGCGTTGCCAGCGGGCTGCTGTCCCATGAGGCCACGGAGGTGGAAGTTTTCGGCGTGGAGAATCTGCAAGAGACTTTTTCCTACCTGCAAATATGGCTCATAGGCTGGGTCCCAAGCCCGGTTGGATTGGGAACTGAATTAAGCAATCCCTTTGCTCTTCGCTGCAAACGAATCAGACTGCAGCCAACAGAAACCGCTTCAGAAATGGACGAGATTTTATTCTAATGGCTGTTGTGAAGCTGCAGCATTATGGTGGAAGTTCCTGGGATGAATGTGTGTAACAGAAAGCGTGTGTCCGTAGGAGAGAAATTGTGTGTGTATATATGAGGGAGGGAGGGAGGGAGGGAGAGAGAGGGAGAGAGAGAGAGAGAGAGAGAGAAATATATTGTGAAAACTCTGGATGATTAAGTTGGGATATGACTACAGATAGTCCTTGACTTACCACAACTGACCCCAAAATTTCTGTGGCTAAGTGAGACAATTGTTAAATGAGTGTTCCCCCACTTTACGACCTTCCTTGGCGTGGTTATTAAGCGAATCACTGCAGTTCAGTTAGCAACACGGTTGTTAAGTGAATCTGGCTTCCCCATGGACTTTGCTTGTCAGAAGGTTGCAAAAGGGGATCCTGTGACCCCGGGACAACCATCATCAATACGAGTCAGTTGCCAAGCGTCTTAATTTTGATCACGTGAGCACGGGGGAATGTCGCAACGGTCGTTAAGTGTGAAAATCAGTCATGAGTCACTTTTTCCAGTACTGTTATAACTTTGAACGAATGCTTGTAAGTCGAGGAATACCTGTATGTGTTTTGATTCATTAGTGGCCTTAAAAAAGCTTTGCCAACTGATTCCTAATGCTAGTTTCTCATTGCAAGACGACTAAATGTGGAAGAACATGAAATAAAAATGAACATGAAGTATGCCTAAATTTAACAAAGATTTGATTCACTGCATAGATCCAAATTAGGGACGATGATGAGACAATGGCAAATTTTTAAATCATTGTAAGCTAAAAATAATAATTATTCTAATAGAATGAACAGTTAACTATTTTCAATAAAAATTAAAATAAAAAAAAATCAAAGTAGTCTTGGCTTTTACTTGGAATTGGTTATCATGGTTGTATCTTATCATTGTTTTGTACAAGATACAACAATTGTCGCTATTGTATTGTATCCTATGATTTATGATGATGGCATTTTATGATTATGATCGTGCACCGGAGAGAAATTCCTTGTGTGTCCAATCACACTTGGCCAATAAAGAATTCTATTCTATTCTGTTCTGCTCTATTCTGCTCTGTTCTGTTATCTGTTTTGTTATCTATTCTGTTCTGTTATCTACTGTATTCTACTGTATTGTATTCTATTTTCTATTCTATATTCTATTATCTATTCTATTCTGTTATCTATTCTATTCTATTGGACAAGAAAGTCCAGTTGCCTCATGAAAAAGCACCTTTGGGATATTCTATTGTATTCTATTCTATTTTCTATTCCATTTTCTGCTTCATTCCATTCTGCTCCATTCCATTCTGCTCCATTCCATTCCATTCCTCTATTCTATTCTATTCTATTCTATTCTATTCTATTCTATTCTATTCTATTCTATTCTATTCTATTCTATTCTATTCTATTCTACCTGTATTAACATCGCTTCCGTTGTTATATTACTCTTGCCTACAGATTGATTTCTAATGATTTGCTGATATGCCTGAAGATTAATTCTGTTTTTGCTTGGTGCTTTTCCAAACCACCAAAGAGTACTGAGACTTCATTTTTTTTCTTCAATAACTCCTTATTTTCCACGAGAACCATTTTTCCACTCCAAATATCTCCCTTATTTTTATTTCTGTCTTCAGAAGAAAACACCTCTTCCTTTTTCGCCCAGGGATGAAACTGTCAAAGGATCGATGTGCAGTTATCTATATCAAATGCTAAAGTTTGAAATCACATCTTAATCGTGGGAGAAATAGCTGGCTTCACACATTATCCCAAGTTATGTATTGGATTGATTTCGCCTTAGTGTACCAGATCAGCTCCAACCACTGTATGGGTAGTCCTCAACTTACGGCTATTTATTTAGTGACCATTCAAAGTTACAACAGCTTATGACCATGGTCAGTTGATCAGAATTCGAATGCTTGGCAACTGGCATGTACTCCTGGCAGTTGCACTGTCCCAGGGTCACGTGATCACCATTTGTAACCTTCCCTCCGGCTTCTGAGAAACAATAAGGGAAACCAGGTTCGCATAATAATAATAATAATAATAATAATAATAATAATAATAATAATAATAATAATAATAAAGTTGGAAAGGACCTTGGTGGTCATCTAGTCCAACCCCCTGCTCAGGCAGGAAACTCTATACCATTTCAGACAAATGGCTGTCCAGTCTCTTCTTAAAAACTTCCAGTGTTGGAGCATTCACCGCTTCCGGAGGCAGGTTGTTCCACTGGTTAATTGTTCTGTCAGGAAATTTCTCCTTAGTTCCAGGTTGCTTCTCTCCCTGATTTAGTTTCCATCCGTTGCTTCTTGTCCTGCCTTCAGGTGAATAGCTTGACTCCCTCTTCTTTGGGGCAGCCCCTGAGATATTGGAACACTGCTATCATGTCACCCCTCGTCCTTCTCTTCATTAAACTAGACCAGTGATGGCGAACCTTTTAGAGACCAAGTGCCCAAACTGCAGCACAAAACCCACTTATTTATCGCAAAGTGCCAGGGCTGCATCAGCATTGTGGTGCCCTCAGGGGGGCCGGGGGGGGCGTGGCTGCAGTGGTCATGGCAGACTGGGTGAGCGTGGCCGGGGCCAGTCCCTCGCCATCTCCGGGGCATCCCCGGGGGGGCCAACGCCGCTTGCTTGCTCACTTCCTGCCCTGTCGCTTCCAAACGCCACGTGCTCACTACTCTGGCGAACTCTGCTGGGGCAACGGCGCGCGTGCCCACAGAGAGGGCTCTGAGTGCCGCCTCTGGCACACGTGCCATAAGTTCGCCACCACTGAACTAGACATACCCAATTCCAGCAACTGTTCCTTATATGTTTTAGCCTCCAGTCCCCTAATGATTCACTTAACATGATTCACTTAAAAACTGTGGCAAAAAGGTCATAACATGGGGCACTAAATAACTGATAAGCC
Source organism: Azemiops feae (assembly GCA_023970755.1). NCBI lineage: Eukaryota > Metazoa > Chordata > Lepidosauria > Squamata > Viperidae > Azemiops > Azemiops feae. Next base: position 54,044 of record JALGBA010001503.1, read on the forward strand.
ACAGTGGCCGAGTTCATACAACACATTAAATCAGGGGTCCCCAACCTTGGGAATTTCAACTTGCAGAATTGGCTCGTTTAACGACCACAGTGCTTGCTTAATGACCGCAGCAGCCACTTAAAAGCCGTTTAATCCAAAAGGGCACCATGGGCACGGAAAAAATACATCTGTAGTGGAGAAGATGTCCCTTAAAGCTTGATTCTGATGGTTGTGTACCATTAAGCCAATGTTGGCTCTTGATAGCCACCCAAAGTTTCTCCTGTAAGTCCTTTAAAAACCTCCAGCACTGCCCTTAAAAAAGATGGCGCCCGCTCTCCACATCCATGCATGAAGATTGCTACCTTGCCCGCGGTAGAAATGGCGCCGCCCCGCCGCCACCGTGAACTCGCCCGCACCAAAAATGGCGGAAAGAGCCCCACTCCGCCAGCAACCAAGATGGCGAGAAGGGCAAGAAAGGCGGAAAAGGCCCAACGCTTCCCTTTCCCAAACCCCTCTCCGTCCTTTCCCCCGAGGGCTGCAGCTGCTAGCCCGGACTTTCCCGGGCGTGGTGGGGACGAGGAAGGGTCTGAGGACCAGGCCAGATCGGGCTGGGCTTTTCAAACGCCGTCACCATGGCGACCGGCGGCCTCGGCCAATCGCAAGCCACTTCCGGTGACGTCGGCGCCGACACGTGGATCCAAGATGGCGGCCTCGAGGGCTCTGGTGAGCGGGGCGCCGGCCCTCGGGGCCTGCGGGAGACGTCGGGGAGGGACGGGGGTCTCGGGGGGGGGACTCTGGGGCGGCCGGGCCCTTCGGAGGGGGGCGAGGAGGGGCCTTGAACCCCCTGTCAGGAGAGGGGCATCTCCCCCCGCGACCTCCCCCCAAGCCCCTTCCCTTCCGAAGCCAAGAGGGTCGCCTCGGGAGGGTCTCAGGGAGGGGTGTAAACCGCCCCCCCTCACAGGGGGGCCGAGGGTCTCCTGGGGGGGCTTCTGGGGGTCTGTTAAGACACGGGAGCGGGGTGCTGAACTCTTGGCTGGCTCCCTTCTGGGACGGGCAGGTAGTCCTCGACTTACAACCGTTCGTTTAGTGGCCGTTCGACGTTACAGCGGCGCTGCGAAAAAAAAAAGGGACTTATGGGCGCGGTTTTTTAAAAGTGAGGGTCCCTGCTTGGGTGTCAAACTGGGTTCCCCCCCCCCAGATGGATTCTCACCTCTTTTTTAGCACAAGCACTATATTTTGATTGATTGATTGATTATATGTGCCATCAAATCATAGCTGACTCTTGGGGACACATCTATAGATTTTTCTCCAGGATGATCTGTCTCCAACCTGGTCCTTCAGGTTCTTCCAATGGTGTAACTTGAGTCCATCCACCTTGGTCATCCTTTTCTTCTTCTCTTCCCTTCCACTTTTCCCAGCATCATGTACTTCTCAAAGGAACTTGGTCCCGACATTGATTGATGCGCCGTCAAGTCAGTGTCGCCTTTTAGCAACCAGATGAATTGATTTTCTCTAAGGTGAACTGTCCCCAACCAGGTCCTTCAGGTCTCCTAATGGTGCCCCCACCACCACTGTCTGCTCTTATATACTGTTACCCTTGATTATGTGCCATCCAGTATGAAGTCATAGTTGACTCTTGGTGACCACAAAGGTAGATTTTTTTTCCAAAGTGAAAGTCCACTGTGACCAACTTCTAATAGTGCCCCCATCACCACAACTCAGTCCATCCATTTGCTGCTGGTCAGTCTCTTCTTCATTTTCCTACTACCTTTGTCAAAATTGTGGACTTCTCAAAGGGACTTGGTCTTGACACTGATTGATTATGTGCCGTCACATCACTGTCACCTCTTAGCACCTATATGGATCAATGTTCATATCACCTTCTCCAGGGTCTTCATATTGATTGATTGATTATTTTCCATCGTTGACTCTTAGGAACCACATAGGTAGGTCTTCTCAAAGACAGATTCTCCAAGACAATCTGTCTTCAACTTGTTCCTTTAGGACTTCCAACAGGGCCACTGAGTAACTTGAGTCCCTCCCTTCATGGCTGGTCACCCTCTTTTTCTCTTTCCTTCCACCATTCCCAACTTTGTAGACTTCTCCAGAGACTGAGGCCTTCTGAAACTTCACATGGGTACAGCAAACAATCTTAGTAAAGATTTAACATTGTTAAAATAGGTTATTTTTATGTTTCCAGTTATCTGTGTTGGTTATGTTATGATTACCTATCTGCATGTACATTCACAATGTGTATTCTTAAAGGCTTGTCTCATCCGGGACATTCTTTTTTTGAACTATTACCATCTGGCAGACAGTACAGGATAATAAAAACAAACACAAATAGGCTGAAAAATAGTTTTTATCCCAGAGGTGTAACCATATTAAATACCACTGTATAGTGCAACATTGAAGTGCAATATTAGGGGCAGTGCAGTAATGAATAGAATGTGAAGGATGTGTGTATATAATGTATGTTCTTATTTGTGGTTTTTACTTGTGTGTAGTGTGCACTGTGGACAGCACTTAATTTCGTTGTGAGTTACACACTAACAATAAAGATATCTATTTCATTCCATTCTATTTTATTCTATTCTATTGGATTCCACATGGTACATTATTTATATTATCTGTTTGTAAGTTCATTTTAATACTTTCAGCACTATCTTTTATTCTCTTTTAAATTGTCATCTCTTTTAGAGCCTTTAAGGGAGATGAATGATTGGGATTCCCTGAACTTTATTCTTATAAATTACTCATATCCAAAAGCGACTAATTATTACATTGGTTCCCCCATTCCTTATTTTTGACAAATTTATTGTGACTATTTTAAGGTGTTCTTTTTTTACTTTTATGTCTGTGGTGGGTAGAATGTATGAGGATCTTTTTGCAGACGCCTGTTAAAGTAATTGGCATTTCAGCAAGATTGCCTGTGGCTTTTATATGAAAAGTGCAAGTTGTAAGTACTTAAAATATCCAAATGCAGTTTGAATAGAGTCATGTCCTACAACTGGGATGGATAGTCTTTTAAGGGTTGGTAAGGGAAGAAAAATTCTCGTTTTTCCTCTTCTTCAAGCCACAGAGGATGTGGTGGTGACATGATAGAAAAAGTGGTTAAAAAAAAAAAGTTGGCCTTTGAACATTTCGGTGGCATGGGAAAGCTACATCCTACCACAGATTGCTCAGTGCAATCTGGAGCTTTCCATTGGAATGAAAAATTCCACAGGAGCAGGAATGAAGAAGTACGTATTAAAGATGTGGAAGTCTTGTCAAATCAAATCACCCAAATTTGTTTTGTGAAGAGTTCTGGTCTGGAGATCCTGGAAGCAAGCTTATGCACCAGTTTCTAAATTAAATCGGTCATCTCAACCTTTGAGTTGGTTCTTCATGGATGGAAGGAAAAACTGCAGGTATTCCTCGACTTATAACCATTTGTGTAGTGGTTGTTCATAGTTGCAATGGCACTGGAAAAAAAGGACCATTTTTCACACGACCGTAGATCACATAATCAAAATTGGGACGCTTGGCAATTGGCTCATTATCTATGACGATTCCAGTGTCGCGTGATCAATTTTTACGACCTGATAAGCAAAGTCAATGTGGGAACTCAAGATTCACTTAACAATCATGTTACTACCTTAACAGCTGCAGTGATTGACTTAACAGTGGCAAGAAAGGTTGTAAAACGAGCAAAACTCAATTAACAACTGTCCTGCGTGCTCAGTTGTGGTCGTACGTTGAGGACTGCCTGTATTCTTTTGGGGTTCTGCATTGGTTCCACTACTTCCTACCGTGTTTCCCGAAAAATAAGACCTAACCGGAATATAAGCCCTAGCGTGATTTTTCAGGATGCTCGTAATATAAGCACCACCCCAGAAATAAGCCCCATTTAAGATCGTCAGCCAGACAGACGCATTTAATACCGTATTTCCCCAAAAATAAGACCTAAACTGGAAAATAAGCCCTAATGCATCTTTGGGAGCAAAAATTAATATAAGACCCGGTCTTATTTTCAACGAAACACAGTAGGTAGGCGGTTCCCCTTTGAATGAGTGAGAGCAGTGGTCCCCAACCTGTGGGCTGCTGGCACATACCCCCTCATAGTGCTAGCGCCGTGGCCGCAGGGCACAAAAACAGGATGCTGCGCCACGGGGCGCACAAATGGGCCACCGCTGCGCCTTGGGACGCAAAAATGGGACGACGTGCTTCGGGGTGCAAAAACAGGACATCGCCACGCCGCAGGGCGCAAAAATGGACAACGCCGTTCTTGCGATGCGCCACGCAAGAACGGGGCAGGGCTAGTGAGTATCATGAGGGCCTAGCCTCGCCCCATTTGTGGCACGCGCATGCTCGCGGCCCCATGCGCGTGTACACACGCATGTAAAATGCTTCCTTTTCCTCCAGTCCGCCAACCGACAAAAGGTTGGTGACCTCTGAGTGAGAGGAACAATCAAGGCAGTAATAGCTTCATGAGGTGCTTTACGACCCCTCCATGGGACCCCAAAGTGCTATCAGGTGTGAGGTCTCAACGGTAGCCCAGGTAGTCCTCGACTTACGACCACAATTGAGCCCAAAATTTATACGGCCGTGTGAAGCATTTGTTAATCTTACGACTTTTTTTTGCCACAGTTGGTAAGTGAACCATCGGCTTTGTTAGTAACCTGGTTGTTAAGCGAGTCCGGCTTTCCCCCGTTGACTTTGCTTGTGGGAGGTTCGCAAAAGCGGATCAGGTGACCCCGGGACTCTGCGACCGTCATAACTATGAACTGTCTGGATTTTGATCGCGTAAGCCACGGGGACGCTGAAGCGGTCGTAAAGTGTGGAAATCAGTCCGGAGTCACTTTTTTCCAGTGCCGTAGTAACTTTGAACCGTCACTAAGTGAGCTGTTGTAAGTCAAGGGCCGTACTGACGTACACCCCAGGTTGAGCAGGAAATGCTGTCAAAATTGTGACAGCGGCACCATGCCAGCTCCAAGTGAAATCCTTGCAAGACACACATGTCGCTTTTCAGAGATTGTTCTGAGAAGGATGCCAGTCAGCAATTTGAGGAATCTGCCTGATCTCCTGCCAGGGAGTGCCAGGGAGGGAAGGGTGTCATTATCTACTGCATGTGGTTTGCCCGTTGCGGTCCTTCCTGGATCAGGAAGTGTGAGTCAGGCCCTTTGTCACCTTGCCATGTCATCAGTCATTGCCTTGCACTCTGCACGGGGGCGGGCGTACCCTCCCTAGATGATTCAGAAACTTTATTTTCCACGGTGTCCTCTGCTTCCAAGGGGCAGTGTCACCGCTGCTAACACCGGATGTTTTTGCTTTGACAACAGATGGGAGATGTAGCCGTTTTCTTCTTTCCGCTTTTAGAGTTAGGTGATGCTGGGGAGGGGGGGGGATGTGCACGAGAGTTCAACTGTTGTTAGTTGCGAAGTCGTGTCCGACCCATCGTGACCCCATGGACAACGTTCCTCCAGGCCTTCCTGTCCTCTACCATCTTCTGGAGTCCATTGAAGCTCACGCCTACTGCTTCAGTGACTCCATCCAGCCACCTCCTTCTCTGTCGTCCCCTTCTTCTATTGCCCTCCATCTTTCCCAGCATCAGGCTCTTCTCCAGTGAGTCCTTCCTTCTCATTAGGTGGCCAAAGTCCTTGAGTTTCGACTTCAGGATCTGGCCTTCTAAAGAGCAGTCAGGGTTGATCTCCTCCAGGACTGACCGGTTTGATTGCTTTGCAGTCCAAGGGACTCGCAGGAGTCTTCTCCAGCACCACTCAATTCTTTGGCGCTCAGCTTTTCTTACGGTCCAGCTTTCACAGCCATACATTGCAACTGGGAAAACGGTTCAACGAGTTCAACTAGACATAATAATACTGAACCTAGCGTGAGAATCAAGGTTGTTGAAATAAGAGAGGATAAGAATTGGCGAGCTGGAGGGAAAGCCCGAGTTTCAAGCTAATTGGGGAATGTGATTTATGACTTAATTGGAGGAGGGAATTGTGCTTTGATATTAGGTGCTCAAGGGGGCGGAATTCAGTTTTTGGCTTCGATTATGTTAGTGCCGATGTTATGATTCTCGAATAAAAGATTCTTTAAGGTAAACAATGCCTCAAAGTTCTTTGAAGTGTTTCATCTGTCGGAACCATGACATTAAGCCAAAACCCAGATCCAGCCATGTAGTGCAGCCGTTCACTTAGTGGCAATTCGAAGTATAAAATTTGTAGGCTGCCCGTTTCACTTGGAAGGTGACCTACGACTGTTTTTCACACGTGCATCCCCCGTGGTCCCTTGATCCAAATTTAGGCGCTTGGCAACTGGCATGTATAAAGTCCTCGGCGTACTGCGATTCATTTAGTGACCGCTCGAAGTTACAGTGGTATTGGAAAAAAAATGACTTACGGACGTTTTTCGCACTTACGACCGTTGGAGCCTCCCCACGGTCACATGGTCGTAATTCGGACGCTTGGCAACTGATTCGTACTTATGACGGTTGCAGCGTCCCGGAGGTCATGCGATCCCCTTTTTGCGACCTTCTGGCAAGCAAAGTCAACGGGGGAGGCCAGATTCGCTTAATGACCGTGTCACTAACTTAACAGCTGCAGGGATTCACTTAAGGGTGACAAGAAAGTAAAACGAGGCAAAACTCATTGAACAAATGTCTCGCTTAGCAACAGAAATTTTGGGCTCAATTGTAAGTCGAGGACCACCTGTCCCAATTGTAAAGCTTAAGAAATCAGGAGCCAGAGTGGTTCAAATGACTATTGGTTTATTGCACACTAAAGCTTTCTACAGGAAATGTTGAGGTGAGGACCACCTGTATTCTTCTGGGGTTCTGCACAGGTCCAACTCCTAAGTAGACCATTCAAGTTTGAGTGAGTGGGAAGAACAGTCAAGATGAAGCACGGCTGCAGGATTTGGGTATGCCCAGTCTAGAGAAAAGAAGGACTGGGGGGGACATGATAGCAGTGTTCCAGTATTTGAGGGGCTGCCACAAGGGGGGGGGGTCCATCTATGCTCCAAAGCACCAGAAGGCAGGACAAGAAACAGTGGATGGAAACTGATCCAAGGAGAGAAGCAACCTGGAATTAAGGAGGAATTTCCTGACAGGACAATTGATCAGTGGAACTACTTGCCTCCAGAAGTTGTGGATGCTCCAACATTGGACATTTTTAAGAAGAGACTGGACAACCACTTGTCTGGGATGGTATAGGGCCTCCTGCCTGAGCAGGGGGTTGGACTAGAAGACCTCCAAGGTCCCTTCCAACTCCTGTTCTGTTCTGTTCTGTTCTCCAAAGCACCAGAAGGCCGGACAAGAAGCAACGGATGGAAACTAATCAAGGAGAGAAGCAACCTGGAATTAAGGAGAAACTTCCCAACAGTGAGGACAATTAAATCAGTGGATCTGCTTGCCACCGGCAGTTGTGGGTGCTCCATCACTGGAGGTTTTCAAGAAGAGACTGGACAGTCACTTATCTGAAATGGTATAGGTTCTCCTGCTTGAGTGGGGGGCTGGTCTAAAACAGGGCTTTTCAACCTGTGGTACATTAACGAGTGGCAGGTGGTACGCAGCCCTGCCTAGCCAAGTATAGTGAGGGAGGGAAAGAGCCAGCACAGGCAAGGACTTACAGTGAGAGAGTCCTCTGGAGCTGCAGAGGCACGGAGGAGGGAGGGAGGGAGATGGAGAGTGGAAGGATTCTTATGTGCTTTTGTGACTTTGAAGTTCTGAGATTTGTGCAATGTGGGCTTTGTGTTCTTAAGGAGTGTTTGGCAATTTCTATTTGGCTGATGGCTGATGTTAGCTTCTATTGCTCTACTATTGTTAGCTGTAAGTTTTGCTGCAAGGGATTTTGAAGTATTTTTCTCCTGAATGGATTTTGCCTTTACTTATGAATGGAGCCTGGGGAGGCTGCCTTAGCTGGCAGCCAATACTTACTACATTTTTTTTTCTTCCTTACTTTCCTTTCTAGCCAGTAGCTAATTCTTAAAGGGGAATGTGCCTTTTTAAGCTAGTTCACTCAGCAGTTTGTCTTTTCTGTTTCTGGAGGCTTTTCCTTGTTTGATGAATATATGGAAGAGAAAAAATATGGGGTTTTTTTTCAAATTCTTCCTTCAGAAGGAGGTGGGCATGAGAAAGAGGGAGGCAGGGAAAGAGGGAGGGAGGGAAGTCCTGCCTTAGTACTTGGCCACCAGCAGCCCTGCCATTGACTTTGCTTGTCAAAAGGTTGCAAAAGGGGATCACATGACCCTGGGACACTGTGACCGTCATAAATATGAATCAGTTGCCAAGCATCCAAATATAAATCACATGACCCTGGGCATGCTGCAATGGTCATAAGTGTGAAAATGGTCATAAGTCATTTCAGTGCAATTGCAACTTTGAACAGGGTTTTTTTTTTGGTCATCAAGTTTTTGACACCTTGCTAGGTGGTACTCGAATATTGCCATATCCTAAAAGTGGTACAATCGGTGAAAAGGTTGAAAAGCCCTGGTCTAGAAGACCTCCAAGGTCCCTTCCAGCTCTGTTCTATTCTAGTCATAGTTCCATGAGATGCTTTCGGACCCCTCCATGGAACTGCTCTCAGGTTAGGCTGTATCAGCAGTAGCCCAATGATACAGGTAGTCCTCAAGTTACGAATACAGTTGAGCCCCAAATTTATATGGCTAAGTAAAACGGTCAAAGCAAATTGGCGGTAGATAAGAGTCAGCGGAATTCTAGGTGGGCTGGACTTAAGATCTCTTGTGGGTGCGAAGGGACTCGAGGCTGACGACCCACTTAACCCCTCCTTTGCTGTCAGCCTGGTCATCTCCAACACCAGGCCTCCATTGCTGCACTGGCTGATGTTTGATTTCTGGGTCCCGCTCGTAGTCCTGACTTGCTACAAGTGAATCAAATGGAATAAAACTTGATTGATTGATAACACAGTATAACGTTCTTATTTTCTATTAATTTCCAAACGTCTTAAATTGTACTTACACTGTATTATTAATTAGTCGAGGTAAGAGGGTGAGAAATAAGAATCTATTCAAATAGACAAGACGTGTGTCCTGAACATCAGACTTTGTGATGAATTGGGATAAAGGGAACCGTGGTTATTTAACACTTGGGAATGATAAATATTAAATGTTACATTTAAACATTAATGGGAAACTAAAAATTGGGGGAAAGTAACTAGGACATTAATAGTCTATAAAGATTGAGTGTTAAAATAATTAGGATATGTATAAACTAAACACTATTGATCAATGTAAGGAAGTTATTTTTATTTCATTGATATAATAAGAATTGCATTAGTTTAAACATGAGACAGGAAATACCAAGGGGAAAAGAGAGGAAATATCTAATGTAATAGTTTGAGACCTGTACTAAAGATATTTGTATGTTATTGAATTATCGATTAACTCAGCCGCCACGTTGCTTTTTAAATGTTTAAATGTAAAACTAGAAAACCAATAAAACCTTTAACCAAAAAAAAAACCCCTTTATTGATTTAGCCCAGGCATAGGCAACCTTGGCCCCCTCATGACTGGTGGACTTCAACTCCCAGAATTCCTGAGCCAGCCTGGCTCAGCTTGGAAACCTCTCCCTTTCCCCTCAGCATGGCTGGCTCAGGAATTCTGGGAGTTGAAGTCCACGAGTCATAAAAGAGCCAAGGTTGCCTACCCCTGCCCAAATGTCTGAATTTTGATCACGTGACCGTGAGGAAAAATATTTAAATATTTAAACCAGGGGTCTTCAAATTTGGCCCTTTTATGACTCGTGGACTTCAACTCCCAGAATTCCTGAGCCGGCATGGCTCAGCTTGGAAACCTCTCCCTTTTCCCTCAGCATGGCTGGCTCAGGAATTCTGGGAGTTGAAGTCCACGGGTCATAAAAGAGCCAAGGTGGCCTACTCCTGATTTAGCCATTTGACCCTATCAAAAATATAAAACGAATACAAATATACAAGTAGACACAACCGTTTGTTTAGTGACTGAGGTTACAACAGCACTGAAGAAAGTGGCTTACGACCGGTTTTCATACATAACGACGGTTGCAGCGTCCCCATGGTTGCCTGATCACAATTCAGACGCTTGGCAACCGGCGTGTGTTTATGACAAGAGCCATGTCCCGGGATCAGGTGATCCCCTTTAGCGACCTTCTGACAAGCAAAGTCAATGGGGAAGCCAGATTCACTTAACGACCGTGTAACTAACAGCTGCAGTGATTCACTAGCCAGCGGTGGCAAAAAAGGTCATAAAATGGGGGCACAACTCACTTAGCAACCGTCTTATTTAGCAAGGGAAATTTGGGGCTCCATTGTGGTGGTAAGTCGAGGCCTACCTGTAATAAGTCATCTAGCCTGCAGTTAGCGTCAGTCTGATCTAGATATTTTCTCTTCTTCAAAAAGACCTTTGATGTAAAGAGTGCAGTCTTACTAGTGATAACGCAGGTTTGTTCCCTGAAAATGTAAGACAGTTTCTCCTCGGTGCCCTGTTAGTTTTAGTTTAGTATTGGACCCACAAATGTGTTTTTGTAGGGACGGTTTGCAAGGGTCCCTGCCTCGCATGAGCATAGATATTAATATGTAGAACTCTATCCTATCCTATCCTATCCTGTATTCTAATCTGTATTCTATTGTATTCTGTATTCTATTCTATTCTGTATTCTATTCTGTTCTGTTCTGTTCTATACTATTCTGTTCTATTCTGCATTCTAATCTGTATTCTATTTTATTCTGTATTCTATTCTATTCCTATTCTATTCTAATCTGTATTCTGTATTTATTCTATTCTATTTTCTATTCTGTATTTATTCTATTCCATTCCATTCCATTCCATTCCATTCCATTCTATTCTATTCTATTCTATTCTATTCTATTCTATTCTATTCCAATCCATTCCCTATTCTATTCTAATTCTAATTCTAATTCTATTCTAATTCTATTCTAAACGTATTTTGAAATGTAACCTATAACTTATATATAACTTCTTGAATTCCTCATGCCTTACAAAATTTACTACATATTTCCAACATACACGCACCATAGTATTATGTGCTCCTTCTGTGTAATTTTATTACCGTTATCCATGTGCTTTGTGCCATATGCTAAATAAACAAACAAACGACCCTGGAGACGATCCTTTTTGAGTCTCTCCTCCCTGTCTTCTGAACAGAGGTCACTCTGGTGACAAAGCGTCTCTTTTTATGTTTTGACAGAGGCTTACGTGCCCGTTCTTCCTCTTGTGGCATGGGGTGAGTTGCTTCTACGTGCCGGGAGTGGCTCCCATCAATTTCCATCGGAACGCTCCTGTAGAAATCAAGGTAAGATGGCACCGAGTTTCATGCCCTCTATAACTTGACCCAGTTTAGAATCCTGGCCAAGTCTGATCGTGGTAGTTTGTCATCCCCCCGAAAAAGAAAGAAAAAATTAAACTTTCCTTTCTGCAGACGGCTGCAGTTCTTAAAGTGCCCCTACTTGAACACTGGGCGCTATCTAACAAAATGAAATTCAGTGGTGAAAAAAGTAAGGTTCTACATTTAGGCAAGAAAAACCAAACGTACAGATATAGTATAGGGGGTACCTTGCTCAATAATAGCAACTGTGAAAGGGATCTCGGAGTCCTAGTGGACAATCCCTTAAATAGGAGCCAGCCGTGTGCTGCAGCTGCCAAAAAGGCCAACACAGTGCTAGGCTGCATTAACAGAGGGACAGAATCAAGATTACGTGAAATATTAATACCACTTTACAAGGCCTTGGTAAGGCCACACTTGGAATCCTGCATCCAGTTTTGGTCGCCACGCTGTAAAAAAGATGTTGAGACTCTAGAAAGAGTGCAGAGAAGAGCAACAAAGATGATTAGAGGTCTGGAGGCTAAAACATAAGGAACGGTTGCTGGAATTGAGTATGTCTAGTTTAATGAAGAGAAGGACCAGGGGTGATGTGATAGCAGCCTTCCAGTATCTCAGGGGCTGCCCCAAAGAAGAGGGAGTCAAGCTATTCTCCAAAGCACCGGAAGGCAGGACAAGAAGCAACGGATGGAAACTAACCAAGGAGAGAAGCAACCTAGAACTAAGGAGAAACTTTCTGACAGGTAGAACAATTAACCAGTGGAACAACCAGAAGCGGTGAATGCTCCAACACTGGAAGTCTTTAAGAAGAGACTGGACAGCCATTTGTCCGAAATGGTATAGGGTTTCCTGCCTGAGCAGGGGGTTGGACTAGATGACCACCAAGGTCCCTTCCAACTATTATTATTATTAGTGTGGGTGAAAACTGGAGAATACTGGGAGTAACAGTCCCAATAGACCTGCACAAACCCTCACAGGGATGGGCTGCTCTTTTGCCCGCATGGCCAGAGGTGTCACATTCCTGCTAGTTTTAGCGGCTGTAGGTCCGGTTACACCACGTGTTAATTTTGAGAGTGCCATGGTTGGCTTTGTCTGATTTTTCTGACTCATGGCAAGCAGTCTCGCCTGTTAAGCCCTTCAAATGTTCTAATTGACGTGGGAAAGAATGCTTTCACCTGATGATCCTTTCACCTGCTTAGTTTCACCTTTGCTGGGAGCCCCGGGGGAATTCACAGATTTTGACCTGAAACTGTTTTTCTCCTGACTCACTGTAGCTGTAAGGCGAGTTTGGGAAAGGAATCTAAAATGAAAAGGATACTGGATCGTTATACGAATTACAGAAGAACAGAGTTGTTTCTGGTCTGTAAAGTTACCTTACAGGGATACTGTGGATATGTGAAGGGTTTTGAGTGCATTTTCTTCAATCTGGCACCCTTCAGATATGCTAGATTATAGCTTCCATCATTCCCGCTCAATCTAGGTGATTTTCTTGTTATGGATGCTGGATCTTTCACAATTGAGTAATTCTGTTCACAGAATGTACCCACTAGAAGCGGAAGATATTGCCTATCCCTCTCAGTATTTCAGCATTTTTGAATATACAATCAAATACTGCAGGAAGTTACATAACAAAAAAAAGCTTCTTTCGACATGTAAAAAACAAGAAAAAAGTTAAGGAAATGATTGGTCCATTAGTGGGAGAAAGTGGCAAGAAGGTAACAAGCAACAGGGAGAAAGCAGAACTACTCAACTCGTTTTTTTGCATCCGTATTTATAAAAAAGGGAAAAAACAGACCAACCTATCAAAAACAGTACCGTAAAAAACAGACTAGAAACGCAAGTTAAGATAGGCAAGAAAATGGTAAGTGAGCCCTTGTCCACCCTTAGACGAGTTCAAATCACCAGGACCAGATGGATTACACCCCAAGGTTCTCAAGGAACTGGCAGGTGTGATCTCAGAACCACTGAACTATATTTTTAAAAGATCCTGGAGCACTGGGGAACTACCAGAGGACTGGAAAAGAGCTGATGTAGTTCCCATCTTCAAAAAGGGGGAAAAAATGGACCCAGGAAATTACAGACCTATCAGCCTGACCTCAATACCTGGGAAGATCTTGGAAAAGATAATCAAGCAACCAATCAGCGAACACCTAGAGGCAAACAAAATCATTACCAAAAGCCAACATGGGTTTGTCAAAAACAGATCATGCCAGACAAATCTTATTGCATTCTTTGACCAAATGACAAAATTAGTGGACCAGAGGAATGCTGTGGATATAATTTACTTGGACTTCAGTAAGGCATTTGATAAAGTAGATCACAACCTACTACTCGATAATATAGAAAAATGCGGGTTAGACAGCATCACCACCAGATGGATCCGTAGCTGGCTGACCGGCCGTACTCAGCGTGTGGTCCTCAATGGAACCGCATCTACATGGAGGGAAGTGTGTAGTGGGGTGCCCCAGGGCTCTGTTCTGGCCCAGTGCTCTTCAACATCTTCATCAACGATTTGGACGAGGGGATAGATGGGGAAATCATCAAATTTGCAGACGACACCAAGCTGGCAGGAATAGCCAACACTCCAGAAGACAGGCTTAGGATACAGGAGGACCTGGACAGACTTGAACACTGGGCGCTATCTAACAAAATGAAATTCAATGGTGAAAAAAGCAAGGTTCTACATTTAGGCAAGAAAAACCAAATGTACAGGTATAGTATAGGGGGTACCTTGCTCAATAGTAGAACTGTGAGAGGGACCTCGGAGTCCTAGTGGACGATCAGATATGAGCCAGCAACCTCCTCCAGAAGCGGTGAATGCTCCAGCAGTGGAAGTTTTTAAGAAGAGACTGGACAGCCATTTGTCTGAAATGGTATAGGGTTTCCTGCCTCAGCATGGGGTTGGAGTAGATGACCTCCAAGGTCCTTTCCAACTTTATTGTTGTTGTTGTTGTTGTGGTTATCTTCTCTAAAACCACAAATGCCCAGAATTTGGGGTGATTAGCAGCCTCTTAGATTGTGCTTATTCATGCATGGGACTGTTGTTGTTTATGATGTCTGGATCTTAGAATGAATGAAGATTGATTGATTGATTGAATGAATGAATGAATGAATGAATGAATGAATGAATGAATGAATGAATATAGGGTAAATAAATAGCGAGTAAATTAACACAGCTTTGCTTCATTAAAACCGTTCTACTATCCCACAAGCTGCATTGATCTGCAGTGAGTTCCCCAAGCTTGCACTGTTCCGTCTGATAGAATTCTAGGGTACATTCAGTGTATGGGGAAAGTATTTGGGGCAGATTGACTATAGATTCTCATGTGGGTCATTCACCATTATACCTTTGCCGTATGCCAGGGGTCTTCAAACTTGGCCCTTTTATGACTTGTGGACTTCAACTCCCAGAATTCCTCAGCCAGGTACTCGTGCCTGGCTGAGGAATTCTGGGAATTGAAGTCCAGAAGTCATAAAAGGGCCAAGTTTGAAGACCCCTGCCATATGCAGTATGAGGCAATTTAAAAGCTCAGTAATTCCAATAATTCAGTGATTATAGGAAATATATACTAGCTTTTCTAATCTGATCACTCCCAGATGTATTTGAGTACAGCTGTTGCCACCCCGACATATCTCCTAACACTGTTTGTTTTACAGGCACATGATTGTTCAAAATTACAATGGACCTCCCTGGGAGGGGATACTTACGACCTGGGTTATGGCAGGCAGGCAGACAGATGGTTGGTAAGTAGGTAGGTAGGTAGGTAGGGAGAGAGAGAGAGAGAGAGAGAGAGAGAGAGAGAGAGAGAGAGAGAGAGAGAGAGAGAGAGAGATGATAAGATAAATAGATAAATAGATAGATAAATAGAGATAAATAGATCAAACAGACAGAGACACAGATAGAATAGACAGACAGACAGACATAGATGATAGGGGGTAATGATAGAAGGGGTATATAAAAGATGATAAGAGATGATACAAGATAGATAGTATAGATAGATAGATAGATAGATAGATAATGATAGACAGACAGATATATATATATTAGATAGACCTATAGATCAGATTAGACAGACAGACAGACAGTAAGGGTGCTCCCAGCCAAATGTCTGTAATGTTTTGTCTATAAACAGACTTTATTTTGGGGATGAAAGGAGGAGGATCAGGGGATCATGATGCGGCCTTTGTCACTGGTTCCACTGGGATCCACTCAGATGTGGGGATTTGGGACAGACGGCCTCTCTTTCTCTCTCTCTTTTTCCCAGGCTGTGAAACTCACCAGTTCGCGGACGCAGTTACCTTACGAGTATTACTCCCTGCCCTTCTGCCGGCCGGACACCATCAAATATAAAGCTGAAAATTTAGGTAATGCCCCAGTACGCCTTCCCCTAGCATAGCCTTCCGCCTGCCATATTGTACATGTGCTGGCACCTCTCGTTTGGTGTCCCTGAAGATTGACACCTCTGGGTATCTGATCTCCAGCACCACTTAGCAATAGCCCTTAGACTTATATACCACTTCACAGGGCTTTCCAGCCCTCTTTGAGCGGTTTACAGAGTCAGCCTATTTGTCCCCCCAACAATCTGGGTCCTCATTTCACCGACCTCGGAAGGATGGAAGGCTGAGTCGACCTTGAGCCAGTCAGGATCGAACTCCTAGCAGTGGGCAGAGTGAGTTTGCAATATTGCATTCAGATAGATAGATAGATAGAGAGAGAGAGAGAGAGAGAGAGAGAGAGAGAGAGAGAGAGAGAGAGAGAGAGAGAGAGAGAGAGAGAGAGATGATGAGATAGATGAGATAGATGAGATAGATGAGATAGATATAGATAGATATAGATAGATGATAGATGATATAGGTAGGTAGGTAGATATAGGTAGATAGGTAAGTAGATAGATGGATGATAGGGAAAGAGATAGGGAGACAGAGATAGATTGGGGGGGGTAGAGCAATAGCCCTTAGACTTATATACCGCTTCATACTGCTTTACAGCCCTCTCTGAGCGATTTAAAGAGTCAGCCTATTTGCCCCCAACAATCTGGCTCCTCATTTTATCGACCTCGGAAGAACGGAAGGCTGACTCAACCTTGAGCCGATCAGGCTCGAACTCCTAGGGCTGGCTG
The DNA here is from genome assembly GCA_023970755.1 of Azemiops feae. NCBI lineage: Eukaryota > Metazoa > Chordata > Lepidosauria > Squamata > Viperidae > Azemiops > Azemiops feae. The sequence continues at coordinate 70,457 of JALGBA010001503.1, forward strand.
AGGAATTCTGGGAGTTGAAGTCCACAAGTCATAAAAGGGCCAAGTTTGAAGACCCCTGGCCTAGAGCTTAAGATGCTCGCCTCACACTCAGGGCGCAAAGAGACAATATCTGCTGTGAACTCTGCGTAGGCATCAGGAAGGGCATCCAGCCAGCAAATGCTCAGCTCCATTCAGTCGCCTCGACTCCACCCTGATGCAAGGGGTTACAGCAGGGGTCTTCAAACTATGGCTCTTTGATGACTGGTGGACTTCAACTCCCAGAATTCCTCAGCCAGCGTGTACGCTGGCTGAGGAATTCTGGGAGTTGAAGTCCCCCAGTCATAAAAGGGCCGAGTTTGAAGACCCCTGGATTACAGGGTTGTTAAAAGAAAATATATATATATAATTTATAAATTTATTTCAAATTTATATACATGCCAAATATATTTGCGTTGATGGCTGTTTGTTTTGCCCCTAAGCCTTACACCTCTGAATTGTTTTCCTCTTCCTCCCCTCCACCCCTGCCCGGCCTTGCTTACAGGGGAGGTCCTGAGAGGGGACCGCATTGTCAACACGCCCTTCGAGGTTTCCATGAACGTGGAAAAGAAGTGCAAGGTGTTGTGTCATGTCCCAAACAAGCCCGTGATGTTGACCCAGGAGACCAGCCAACTGGTGGTGGAACGGATCCAGGAGGAATATTACGTTCACCTGTGAGTTCTCCTGACCTCAAAATAAGCAGGGCTCTGCCTTGCCTTCAGGGGGGGCCGGGTGAGTCCTGTAGAGGGAAGGGGTCCCCAACCTGTGGGCCGCTGCCCATTACTGGTCCGTGGCCTCTTCGCCACTGGGCCACGGGAGGGGCTGGCTGGGGCACTCGCAGGCACAGCCTCCCTCACCTGGGCGTCGCGGGGCCTCGCTGCTGCGAGCATTGTGGCTGCTTGGGACCTCACTCACAGGAGCATCCCGGCCGTTCGGGGCCTCACACTAGCATGGTGGCTGTTGGGGGCCTCACTCACACGAGCATCGTGACAACTCAGGGCCTCACTCACATGAGCATCGGGGCCTGACACGGGCATCGTGGTCACTTGGGACCTCACTCATCTGAGTATCGTGATCACTTGGGGCCGCACATGAGCATCAGGGCTGTTGGGAGCCTTACTCAAATGAGCATCGGGGCCGCCTGGGGCTTCACTCACATGAGCATCGGGGCTGCCCAGGGCCTCACTCACATGAGCCTTGGGGCCTCACATGAGCCTTGGGGCCACACTCACATGAGCATTGTGGCTGCTTAGGGCCACACTCACATGAGCATCCGGGCCTCACTCACATGAGCATTGTGGCTGCTTAGGGCCACACTCACATGAGCCTTGGGGCCTCACGCGAGCACCGCAAGTGCTCTTGGCCCCACTTGCGCGAACAGCGGGTGCTCGTGCGCGTGCACGCGCCTGCCCCTCCCACAAAACCCTCCCCTCTTTCTCCCCTCTCCCCCCTCCTGGAAAGGTTGGGGGACTCTGCTTTAGAGGGGAGGGGAGGCCGTGGGTCTGACCCCCCCAGGATTTGTCCCTGCAGCATTGCCGACAACTTGCCGGTGGCCACGAGGCTGGAATTCTACTCAAACCGCGAAGAGGAGGAGAAGAACAAGGACCGAGACCTTCAGTTTGAACATGGCTACCGACTTGGGTTCACGGAGAAGAACAGGGTAGGGGGACCAGGGACCATTTTGTGTGTGTGTGTGTGTGTGTGCGCGCGCGCACTTGAGGGGGGCCTTTTGCTCTATCCCTGAATTCCAGTTATCCTCGACTTAGGATTCCCAAATTCTGGGACCAGAATTTCCGTGGCTAAGCCAGGAGGTAATTCATTGGGCCGTACGCCTTTTTTTTTTCCCCGCCGTGGTTGTTAAGCGAATCACTGCACTTGTTAAGAGAATCCTGCAGTCGTTAAACGAATCTGGCTTCCCCCATTGAGTTTGCTTGTCGGAAGCTGGCTAGGAAGGCCGCAAATGGCGTTCACACGGCCTACAACTGTAGTAAGTACATGCTGGTTGCCAAGCGCCAAAACTTTGATCACGCCACCCCGGGGATGTTGTGACGGTCATAAGTGTGAGGACTAGTTTTTTTTCTGGGTCCATTGCAACTTTGAACGGTCACTAAAAGTTGTAAATCAAGGACTACCTGTATTGAGTGGGTTCTAGTCAGTATTTCCCAACGTTGGGCCTTTGAAGATGGGTGGACTTCAACTCCCAGAATTCCCCAGCCAGCCTAGCTGGCTGGGGAATTCTGGGAGTTGAAGTCCACCCATCTTCAAGTGGGCAGCCTTGAGAAACACCCTCCTAGCTAGACAGGGCCCTCTCTCTCTCGGCCTCTATGGTGTTAAAAATAAGGAATTTGAGTCTTGCTCAAACCCCCAGTAAAAAAACCCAATAAAGATTACAGCAACCTCATGGGTTGTGCTCCAGGAAGGGTGTGTCTCCTGGTCACACAACAGATTAGCGTTACCTTTACCGCACGCCACAGATCGGTGCAAGCAAATGGAAGATGGGTAATTCTCCCTTGCAGCATGTGGGAGAATGGGGAAATAACTTTCCTTCAGCCGGGTGGAAACAAAGGCGAGGCACATTTACCTCTTTTTCTTCCTGTGAGATTTTTTTTTTTTTTTTAAAAGAAACACTTGGCAAATTCCCTCGAATTGCAGTCAGGAGAAGGGTCGAGTTAACGGCCACGAACGAGCCCAAAATGTATATTGCGAAGTGAAACATTTCTGAAGGGAGTTGGTCCCGTTTTACGACTTGACTTGCTAACATTTGTTAAGTGAATCGTTTGATTTGTTAAGTGAGTCAGAGGGTCGTTAAATGAATCTGGCTTCCCCCCCATTGACTTGGCTGGTCAGAAGGTTGGCGAAAGGGGATCGCGTGACCCCCTCGGGGGATGCTGCGACCGTCGTAAATAGGAGTCAGTGTGAAAATGATCCGAATTTTGATCACGTGAACGTGGGGATGCTGCAAGGGCCGTAAGCGTGAAAAGGGGTCATAAGCCACTGTTTTCAGTGACGTTGTAACTTCAAACGGTCGCTAAATGAACTGTTGCAAGTTGAGGACTACCTGTGTTATATTCTGTCGTTCACAAATACACTGAGTGCTTCCGTGCCAGAGACAAATTCCTTGCGTATCTAACCACACTTGGCCAAATAAAATATAAGTATAATCTGCTATGGCAGAGGTCCCCAACCATTTGGGCACCAGGGACCGGTTCCGTGGAGAGAGGTTTTTCCGAGGACCGGAGGGTGCGTGGTTTTGTGTGCTGCCTGCATCCCACGGATCGGGCTTTGCTTGTTTGTGTGGCCCAGTTGCTGGCATGCCGTGGCCCAGTACCAGTCCATGGACCGGGGCATTGGGGACCCCTGGGCTATAGAACTCCAGCAGGAGTTTCATGGAACCCTGGATATCGTGGACCACAGTTTGAAAAACTGTCTCAAAGGGGTCCAATCCAGAGACTATCTGGGGAAAACTGTCCCACAGTCTACTCCAAAGTCTAGTTCCCCCCTGGGGTCTATGACAATTCACCGTAGCCAATCAATCAGAATAGAGCTGGAAGGGACCTTGGAGGTCTTCTACTCCAACCCCTTGCTCAGGCAGGAAAAACTATACCATTTCAGACAAATGGCTGTCCAGTCTCTTCTTAAAAACCTCCAGTGATGGAGCACCCACAACTTCTGGTGGCAGGTTGTTCCACTGATTAATTGTCCCCAGTGTTAGGAAGTTTCTCCTGAATTCCAGGTTGCTTCTCTCCGTGATCAGTTTCTAACCATTGTTTCTCGCCCTGCCTTCAGGTGCTTTGGAAAATAAGTTGACCCCCTCTTCTTTGGGGCAGCCCCTCAAATACTGGAATACTGCTATCATGTCCCCCCTGGTCCTTCTTTTCTCTAGACTGGCCGTACCCAATTCCTGCAACCGTATGTTTTTGTCTCCAGGCCCTCAATCATCTTAGTTGCTCTTCTTTGCACTTTAAATCTCTCCTTCAAAGGGATGGGGGGGGGGGTTTCAAAGCTCATTCATTGGCCCTCTTTGCATGAAAGGGATTCCTTTTAAAATGAGTAGAGTAGAGCAGAAGAATAGAATAGAATAGAATAGAATAGAATAGAATAGAATAGAATAGAAAATAGAGCTGGAAGGGACCTTGGAGGTCTTCTAGTCCAGCCCTCTGCTCAAACAAGAGAACCTACACCATCTCAGACAGGTGAATGTCTAGCCTCTTCTTAAAAATCTCCAGTGATGGGGCGCCCACGATTTCTGGTGGCCAGCTGTTCCACTGGTTAATTGTCCTCACTGTCAGGAAGTTTCTCTTTAATTCCAGGTTGCTTCTCTCTTTGGTCAGTTTCCAACCGTTGTTTCTCGTCCGGTGCTCTGGTGAGCAACCTGGCCCCCTCTGCCCTGTGGCAGCCCCTCAGATACTGGAACGCTGCTATCCTGTCTCCCCTATTTCCTCTTTTCTCTAGATTGGCCATTCCCAAGTCCTGCAGCCGTTCTTCGTATGTTTTAGTCTCCAGGCCTTGGATCATCTTAGTTGCTCTTC
>JALGBA010001503.1:80000-275000 GCA_023970755.1 Azemiops feae
AGACCTACGTCTTCCTGGGTTTCTCTCTTGCAGGCATCCTCAGCATGATTATCATCCGGACCCTCCGGAAAGACATCGCCAACTACAACAAGGAAGACGACATTGTACGTTGAGCTTGCTCTCCGGCAGGGATGGGGCTTTCCGTCTCTGGGTTCGGCAGTTCTGGTCTGGGGGGGAGAACTGGCAAAGGATGGAGGCATCTCTTGCCGTTGAGAGAAGCTCCTGGAGGATTTCCCTGCTTCCTGCTTTGGGTTTAGAGCCAAACTGCCAGACCTTAAACCTCTAAATCAGGGGTCTTCCAACTTGGCCCTTTGAGGACGGGTGGGCTTCAACTGGCTGAGGAATTCTGGGAGTTGAAGCCCACCCGTCCTCAAAGGGCCAAGTTGGAAGACCCCTGTTGTAGGCAATAGCTGGGTTTTGCTGGTTTGGTTTATGTGTTGGGAAAAGTCACGGGCAGGGGGTCTTCCAACCTGGCCCTTCGATGACGGGTGGGCTTCAACTCCCAGAATTCCTCAGGTCTTAAAGTCACTTTTTTCAGTGCCCTTGTAACTTCAAACAGTCATTAAATGAACCGTCGTAAGTCGGGGGATTATGTTTGTTTGTTTGTTTATCCATCCATCCATTTATTTATTCCTTTATTAAATCCTACCATTCCCCTGCAGTCAGTTAGAACTGAAGAAGCCTCTTGGGAATGAGAAGCGAAAGGTTTCCAAAAGAAAAAGAAAAATAAAACAAAACAAAACCCCAAGAAAGTCCAGTTGCCTTTTGGGGGAAAAAAGCACCTCTGGGAGAACCATGACCTGGTTGTGTGTGTGTTTGTGTGTGTACTTGTGTGTGTGTGTGTGTGTAAAAAGGGCCCTCTTCGCCCGCTGCAGGAAGACACCATGGAGGAATCCGGGTGGAAGCTGGTGCACGGGGACGTCTTCCGGCCTCCGCAGTATCCCATGATCCTCAGCTCGCTGCTGGGCTCCGGCATCCAGCTCTTCTGCATGATCCTGATTGTGATTTGTGAGTACAGCCCGGCAGGGCCGAGCGTTTTGCCGTGTGGAGAGGCTGGGCACTTAAGTCCCCCCCCCCCCCCCCCCGGCCGGTCTTGTTTCCCAGCCTCTCCCAGTGGCACAAAATGGCAGCTCCCGACTCCTCCGGCCACGTGGCCACCTGCTTGTTCGGGAGGCCCTGCCTGGTCTCTGTGGCCCCAGGGGGACCCTCGCGCTGCTTCCAAAACACAAGCATGATGCCCCTCTGTGCCCTTCCTCTCTCCTCCTCCTCTACCTCTCCTCCTTATCCTCCTCCTCTCTACTTATCCTCCTCTTTTTCTCTACTTATCCTCCTCTCTATGTCATGGTTCCGACAGATGAAACTCTTCAAAGGACTTCGAGGCATTGTTTACCTTAAAGAATCTTTGTTTAAGAAGCATGGCGTCGGCACTAACACAGTCGAAGCCAAAAACTGGATTCCCCTCCCCTGAGCACATAGTATCAAAGCACAATTCCCTCCTCCAATTAACAGTCATAAATCACATTCCCCAATTAGCTTGAAATGCAGGCTTTCCCTCCAGTTCTCCAGTCCGCCAATTCTTATCATCTCTTATTTCAACAACCTTGATTCTCACGCTAGGTCCAGTATTGTTATGTCTAGCTGAACTCTCATGCACATTCCTCCCCCCAGCATCATCTAACTCTAACTCTAAGAGTAAAACATAAGAAGAAAATGGTTGCATTTCCATCTGTTGTCAAAGCAAAAACATCCGATGTTAGCAGCGTTGACACTCTACTTATTCTCCTCCTCCTCTACTTCTCCTCCTCCTTCTCCTCTACTTATCCTCTCTACTTCTCCTCCTCCTCCTGTCTCCTTATCCTCCTCTTCTCTACTTCTCCTCCTCCTTCTCTACTTATCCGCTCTACTTATCCTCCTTGTCCTGTCTACTTATCTTCCTCTTCCTCCGCTCTCCTCCTCCTCCTCCTCTTCCTCTTCTCTACTCATTGTCCTCCTCCGTTTCCATCTCCCTTCCTTCTCATTCTCCCTCTTCTGCCTTCCCTTCCTCTTTACTAATCCTCCTCCTTTCCCCTCCCCTCCCCTCCCCTTCCCCATCAAGATATCCATCTTCCCTTCCCTGTTGCATCTGCCTGCCCGTGTGTTTGAATGGGCAGAAGGGCAGGACTCGTGTGTTCTCAGCAGGCCTTGAAAATCAGGCACGACCTCCAAATATCTTAAATGTATTTATTGATTAGATTTTTATCCTGCTTTTATTACTTCTACAAGTAAGTCAAGGCTGTGAACATACCTAATAATTCCCTCCTCCTCCTCCTGTTTTCCCCACAATGACAACCCTGTGGGGAGGGCTGGGCTGAGAGACAGGGACCGGCCCAAAGTCACCCGGCCGACTTTCAATGCCTAAGGCGGGATTAGAACTCACCGTCTCCTGATGATTGGTCCAAAGTCACCCAGCTGGCTTTTGTGCCTAAGGTGAAACTAGAACTCCCTGTCACCTGGTTTTCTAGGCCAGCACTGTCACCACGGCACCAAACAGGCTTGTCAGAGCGTGCCCAGTCTTATTGCGCGAGATAACCCAGGAGTAAACACAGTAAACAGTGGTCTATATTAAATGGTGGTTTATCTTACACTATCTACAATATCATACCCCGGGAACAAAATACATACAGGTGCTAATACCGCAGGATCCAACAAACCACAATTATAGCAGGAAACAGAAGAGAGAGAACCCACCAGCAGATTCTTCCTTTTATACAAAGGCTCTTAAAGAGACACAGACCCTGCTGGCTCTTAAAGAGACACAGACCCTGCTGGCTCTTAAAGAGACACAGACCCTGCTGAGTCATTCTCATCATTACATCTGACATCCCACACTACATAAGCTGGTTAGCTGCCTAATCAATACCTTGACAAGGCTCCCATAGAAATCCCTTACCCTTTCCTGCATCTCTTCTGGTCCTGCCCTTCTTGTTTGCCATCCACCGCGCGTTGCCTCTGCTGCTGTGCCCACTCCCCTCTCTTTTCCCTGGGATTCCTGGGCCCAGTTCTTTAGCGGGTTGCGGCGTTCCACCTTAATGGGACTGCCAGACTTCCCGAAATATCCTGAAGACTTCTGCATGCAGAAATAATAATAATAATAATAAAGTTGGAAGGGACCTTGGAGGTCATCTAGTCCAACCCCCTGCTCAGGCAGGAAACCCTATACCATTTCGGACAAATGGCTGTCCAGTCTCTTCTTAAAAACTTCCAGTGTTGGAGCATTCACAGCTTTTGGAGGCAGGTTGTTCCACTGGTGAATGGTTCTAACTGTCAGGAAGTTTCTCCTTAGTTCCAGGTTGCTTCTCTCCTTGATTAGTTTCCATCCGTTGCTTCTTGTCCTGCCTTCAGGCGCTTTGGAGAATAGCTTGACTCCCTCTTCTTTGGGGCAGCCCCTGAGATATTGGAAGACTGCTATCATGTCCCCCCTCGTCGTTCTTTTCATTAAACTGGACAGACCCAATTCCCGCAACCTTTCCTTGTACGTTTTAGCCTCCAGTCCCCTGATCATCTTTGTTGCTCTTCTCTGCACTCTTTCTAGAGTCTCAACATCTCAACATCAATTCAAATGCAGGGTTTGAATTGCAGCTGGTTTGGGGGTGGGGGGGTTGGGAAAAAGAGAACACCCCTTAGAGAAACAGATCCTGGCCTGCCAGCGGCTTCGTGCGACCCCCGAGGACAGCGGCCTTTTTAAACACCCCGACGCTTCCCTCTTGCTTTCCAGTTGTGGCCATGCTGGGGATGCTGTCACCCTCCAGCCGGGGGGCTCTGATGACCACCGCCTGCTTCCTCTTCATGTTCATGGGGTGAGTGAGTGCAGTTGCTGCCCGGGCGCCCCTCCTCTCGAGGGTGAGGGGTCTGGAAAGGGAGGGGAGTAACCCTGCTCTCTCTTCGCTCCCCTGCCCCGGCGCACAGGGTCTTCGGGGGCTTCTCGGCTGGCCGTTTGTACCGCACCCTCAAAGGGCATCGGTGGAAGAAAGGCGCCTTCTGCGTGAGTGGAGCTGCTGCCTCTGGGTGGGGAGGGGAAAGGGGTTTTGGGGGGGAGGATACGGGGGGGGGCTCTTGGTCAGGACAAAAAGGTGGGGCCTAACTGGGGCCGGACAGGGAGAGGAAATCCCTTGGGGAAAGCTTGCTGCAAGTGATGGGAGTTTGAAGGTGATTTCAACCAAAACAGAAAACAGGCTCCAATGGAAAAGAATATTTCCAGCTCGGGGTTGAACTGTGTTCTCTCAGCTGGGTGGTTTTGTTGCAGACGTTTCATGGCCCAACTAGGTAACGTCATCAGTGCTAGAAGGGAGGAGGAGGAGGAGGAGGACTGAGGGGTCCTTGGTGCTCTCTGAGCTGCATGGTTTTCTTGCAGACGTTTCATGGCCCAACTAGGTAACGTCATCAGGGCTAGTAGAGTGTTACTCATTTATCAACTGCAGCAATTGACTTAACAAATGTGCAGGAAAGATCGTAAACTGGAGAAAAACTCACTTAACTGTCTGGTTTAGCAATAAAACCTCTGGGCTAAATTGTGTGTCGTAAGTCTAGGACAGGGGTAGGCAACCTTGGCTCTTTTATGACTCGTGGACTTCAACTCCCAGAATTCCTGAGCCAGCATGGGGGAACCATGGCCCCTTCATGGCTTGTGGACTTCAACTCCCAGAATTCCTGAGCCAGCATGGGGGAACTATGGCCCCTTCATGACTCGTGGACTTCAACTCCCAGAATTCCTCAGCCAGCATGGGGGAACTATGGCCCCTTCATGACTGGTGGACTTCAACTCCCAGAATTCCTGAGCCAGCATGGGGGGGACTATGGCCCCCTCATGACTCGTGGACTTCAACTCCCAGAATTCCTGAGCCAGCATGGGGGGGACTATGGCCCCCTCATGACTCGTGGACTTCAACTCCCAGAATTCCTGAGCCAGCACGGGGGAACTATGGCTCCCTCATGACTCGTGGACTTCAACTCCCAGAATTCCTGAGCCAGCATGGGGGAACTATGGCCCCCTCATGACTCGTGGACTTCAACTCCCAGAATTCCTCAGCCAGCATGGCTCAGCTTGGAAACCTCTCCCTTTCCCCTCAGCATGGCTGGCTGAGGAATTCTGGGAGTTGAAGTCCACCAGTTATAAAAGAGGCAAGGTGGCCTACCCCTGCTCTAGGACTACCTGTACATGCCCAATTCTTCATGCTGACTTATGATCTCCGCAGCTGGAGCCCACTAACCTTGGTTTATTCTTTCCCTCGCAGACCGCCATGCTGTATCCCGGGGTCGTCTTTGGCGTATGCTTCATCCTGAATTGTTTCATCTGGGGCAAACACTCCTCGGGGGCGGTAGGTCTCTCCTTGCTACCACCTGTGGTTTACTCCTCTCTTGGACCCCTCTTTCAAACCGGCGGTCCTCTCTGTCCAAAAGGTGGACTTTGCTGTCTTCGAAAGAGCGGCCTTTGTCCTCTAAATGCAGATGGATGGCTGAATCTGATCCTGATAGGTTTGTTCTCCTAGGCCAGGCGGTAGGCAACCTTGCCTCTTTTATGACTGGTGGACTTCAACTCCCAGAATTCCTGAGCCAGCCTGGCTCAGCTTGGAAACCTCTCCCTTTCCCCTCAGCATGGCTGGCTCAGGAATTCTGGGAGTTGAAGTCCACGAGTCATAAAAGGGCCAAAGTTGCCTACCCCTGTCCTTGGTTGTGCCACATCTTTATGAAGCGGTTGTTTTGTTTCCCCAATGTGCAGGTTTCCTTGAAGACGTTTCCCTTCTCATCCAAGAAGCTTCATCGGTTCTGGCAGGATGGTGAGGGGAGGGGAGGATGGAAGGATCATGTTTCTTTGCGGTCATTTGGTGATTTGCACGCTCTCAGAGAGCTGTTGAGGCCATCAGGGTTAAAATTGAGCGCGCTCCTCTCAACAGAGGGGGAGGGAGATGACACCACCTGTCTACAACGAAGTCCTTTCCGCAGTTCCAAGAAGGCTCCACGCCCATTGGCACCACTCAGGTGACCCTGAGGACACAGGTAAACCTCCAGGTGGCCTCAAGGACTCTCAGACAGAGTACAAATGACCAGCTGTCTGCAAGGAATATAAATCCTTCCATCTTCCACCATTCAGTCAGAGCTGAAGAAGCTTCTGGGATGAGAAATTTGGCTAGTCTAAAGAAAAGAAGAAATAGGGGAGACATGATAGCAGTCTTCCAGTATCTGAGGGGCTGCCACAAGGAAGAGGGGGTCAGGTTGTTCACCAGAGCACCAGAGGGAAGGACAAGAAACAATGGTTGGAAACTGATCAAGGAGAGAAGCAACCTGGAATTAAGGAGAAACTTCCTGACAGTGAGGACAATTAGCCAGTGGAACAGCTTGCCACCAGAAATCGTAGGCACTCCATTACTGGAGATTTTTAAGAAGAGGCACTAGACAGTCACTTGTCTGAGACGGTATAGGTTCTCCTGCTTGAGCAGGGGGCTGGACTAGAAGACCTCCGAGGTCCCTTCCAGCTTCTATTCTATTCTATTCTATTCTATTCTATTCTATTCTATTCTATTCTATTCTATTCTATTCTATTCTATTCTATTCTACAATCTGTTTTTTCCATTTATTCCATTCATTCTATTCTACTCTACTCTACTCCTACTCTACTCTACTCTACTCTACTCTACTCTACTCTACTCTACTCTATTCTATTCTATTCTATTCTATTCTATTCTATTCTATTCTATTCTATTCTATTCTATTCTATTCTAAAAACAAAAAGTCCAGTTGCCTTTAGAAAAAGCACCTTTGAGACAACCATGACCTGGATGGCTGAGAACCTCCATAGACACTGAGATGGAAAGTACGAAAAGAAGTACATTTTAACTGAGGTGGTGAGTTGATGGTTCGGAGTGCCAAGAAAACCGCAGGCTGAGCCTTTCCTAGCAGTGTATGGGGGAGGAAGGGCTGTCCCCTCCACCACCTGTAATTTGCTGGGGAGACTTTGCTTGGCCCCTGTCTGAGGCAGGGGTCCTCAAATCTGGCCCTTTTATGACTTGTGGACTTTAACTCCCACGCGTGCCTGGCTGAGGAATTCTGGGAGCTGAAGGCCACAAGTCATAAAAGGGCCAAGTTTGAAGACCCCTGGATTAGGACTACCTACCTGTATTACATTCTTTATGAGGGGGAAAAAAGCATAAATCTTACCCTTGTTCTACATTTAGTGATAATTACCTACCTTCCAGCCGCGGAGCCACAAAGCAGCCCACAAAAATCTGAACTAGGCCTCTGTCTACTTTTTTTTCCAGAATGTTCCTTCAAGGTTTCCTCAAAATACTCATACCTGCCTTATATATTCTATAGCAGGAGGTCTTCAGACTTGGCCCTTTGATGACTGGTGGACTTCAACTCCCAGAATTCCTCAGCCAGGCACGCTGGCTGAGGAATTCTGGGAGTTGAAGTCCACCAGTCATCAAAGGGCCAGGTTTGAAGACCCCTGGTCTGAGGGTCCGTCTCTCACTTCCAGGTACCGTTCCCCACCATGGTGGCGCTGCTCTGCATGTGGTTCGGGATTTCCTTGCCCCTGGTGTACCTGGGCTACTACTTCGGCTTCCGCAAGCAGCCCTACGACAATCCCGTGCGGACCAATCAGATCCCAAGGCAGATCCCGGAGCAGAGGTGGTACATGAACCGGTTTGTGGGGTGAGTCTTCCGGGCCGACCTCGTCGCAAGTCGGGGATAGGAACTAGAGTAGCTGTCATAACAGAGCCAGCCTGGGGTAGTGGTGAAAGGGACGGCCTAGGGACCAGGAGGCTGTGAGTTCTAGTTCCAGCTTAGGCACAAAAGCTGGCTGGGTCAATCAGCAGGAGACGGTGAGTTCTAGTCCTGCCTTAGGCATTAAAGCCGGCTGGGTGACTTTGGGCCAATCACCAGGAGGTGGTGAGTTCTAGTCCCGCCTTAGGCATGAAAGCCGGCTGGGTGACTTTGGGCCAATCAGCAGGAGACAGTGAGTTCTAGTCCTGCCTTAGGCGTGAAAGCCCACTGGGTGACTTTGGGCCATTTACCAGGAGACTGTGAGTTCTAGTCCCACCTTAGGCATGAAAGCCAGCTGGGTGACTTTGGGCCAATTACCAGGAGATGGGGAGTTCTCCTCCTGCTGTAGGCATGAAAGCCAGCTGGGTGACTTTGGGCCACTCCCTCTCTCTCTCGGCCCAGCCCACCTCACAGGGTTGTCATTGTGGGGAAAACGGGAGGAGGAAGGAGTATTAGATATGCTTGCCGCCTTGAGTTATACTTTAAAAGGCAGAATAAGAAAAAAAAATCTAATAATTACAATAATAATAACGAACCAGCAGAGCGGAATGAATTACTGAGTCTACCTAGCTGGGTGCTGATCCGAGTTCAGAAAAGCCTTGTGTGTCTTAAACCGAGGATAATAAAATAGGAGTTTATTTATTTAAATCAGGGGGGTCTTCAAACTTGGCCCTTTTACAACTTGTGGACTTCAACTCCCAGAATTCCTCAGCCAGGCATGCTGGCTGAGGAATTCTGGGAGTTGAAGTCCACAAGTCATCAAAGGGCCAAGTTTGAAGATCCCCTGATTTAAACAGAGGATAATAAATAGCAGTTTTATTCATTTAAACAGAGGGTAATAACATTTTATTTTGTTGATGTTATTTAAGCAGTTTTTTAACGATCCGTTTGAACAAGATCACAGACTTCCATAATAACTCTTTCTCCTCCCTCCCTAGGATCCTGATGGCTGGAATTCTGCCTTTTGGTGCCATGTTTATTGAACTTTTCTTCATATTCAGCGTAAGTCCTGTGCTCCCCACCCTCCGGTCCCCAGCCGCTTTTGCGCCTTTCATGCAAAATATTCATTGCCCAGACCGAGAAATCACAACAAGTGTGGTGTTTCCTATAACGCCCTCCACTTGGGGAGCATCCCACACAAGTTCTTCTCTATTTCAGTTAGCGAATCGTTAAAATTTCTACGCCAACCGTCTTGCTAGGAAGAGACTCGGGGCGGCTTACAGCAGGATAAAAAAAAAAAAGATACAAAACAACAAAAGACAGGCAGTGCTCGTCTTACGACCAAATTGACGTTGCTAAGCGAGGCATCTGTGAATTTGGCCCCGTTTTATGACCTTCCTTGTCACCGTTAAGCGATTCGTAGAAATCGTTAAGCGAGTCACACGGTCGTTAAGCGAATCCGGCTTAATCCCCCCCCCCCCCCGGGGACGCTGCAAACCGTTGTAAATACGAGCCGGTTGCCAAGCGGCCGAATTTTGATCACGTGACCCCGGGGGGGACGCTGCGACGGTCGTAAGCGAGAAACGGTCGTAAGTCACTTTTTCAAGTGCCATTGGAACGTTGGATGGCCGTTAATGAACCGTCGTAAGTCGAGGACTACCTGTATTCGCATTAAAATTAATAAAATTAGCCTGCAACGGGATGATGGTGAGTTGTGTTTAACCCACTGACTCCCTCCAGCATGGAACCGGCCCATCAGGACCCCAGGCCAATCAGAAGAGCCAGGATGAGGGTCTGTGTGGATCTCACCTTGAGGGGCACCGTGCTCCAGAGGGCAGGGGCCACGGCAGAAAAGACCCTCCCAGAATTCCTTGGCCAATTGGGTCCTCAGCAAGCTCCTCCTACTAGAGTGGGACAAGGGGATGAGGTGTCTAGGGAGATTCTCCATCATCCAGGTCGTGGTTGTCTCAAAGGTGCTTTTTTCAGGAGGCAACTGGACTTTCTTGTTTTTCTTTGAAGACGTTTCCCTTCTCATCCCAGAAGCTTCCTCAGGTTCTGACTGGATGGTGGGGAAGGGAAGGATTTATACTCCTTGCAGACAGCTGGTCCTTTGCCTTCTTTCAGAGAGTCCTTGAGGCCACTTGGAGGTTCACCTGTGGTAAGCCACACCCAAGATGTAACCTTGGGATGGCTTATGACTCTCCTAATTAAATATGAGGCAATTAATTAAAGGCCGCAGATTGCAGTTCCGCAGGAATCTTCCCAACTCATGGTTGGCACCTGCTAGGAGTTAGATAAGGGTCCAGGGAATTTAAAGACGGTGATTCTCTAAAAGGATGCAAATGACTTGGTTGTCTGCAAGGAGTATAAATCCTTCCGTTCCACTTAAAGACATTTCCCTTTTCATCCAAGAAGCTTCTTCAGCTCTGACTGGATGGTGGGGAATGGAAGGATTTATACTCCTTGCGGACCGCTGGTCATTTGCATCCTTTTAGAGAGTCCTTGAGGCCACTTGGAGGTTCACCTGTGTCCTCAGGGTCACCCGAGTGGTGCAAATGGGTGTGGGGCCTTCCTGGAAGGACCCTGTTGTAGACTGGAGATAGATGATGTTGTGTCCCTCCCCCTCTCTTGAGGGAGGGCCGTTCAGTTTTGACCTAGATGGCCTCTTGGACCCCTCTTTCCAAGAAGTTTGAAGAAGGCTCCACACCCATTTGCACCACTCGGGTGACCCTGAGGGCACAGATAAACCTCCAGGTGGCCTCGACGACTCTCTTAAAAAAAAAAAAAGGCAAATGACCGGCTGTCTGCAAGGAGTATAAATCCTCCCATTCCCCATCATTCAGTCAGAACCTGAAGAAGCTTCTGGGATGAGGAGCGAAACCCCTTCAGAGAAAAACAGTCCAGTTGCCTCGTGAAAAAGCACCTTTGGGACAACTGAGGACCCCGAAAAACCTCCAGGTGGCCTCAACAACTCTCTAAAAGGATGCAAAGGACCAGCTGTCTGCAAGGAGTATAAATCCTTCCATTCAAGGGGGGTGAGATAGTTCCTCAGGTAGCCCTGAAGAGTTTTAAAGGTCCTAACCAAGATCCTGAGTATCTGTGGGCCTTTCTTCAATCCAGGCCATCTGGGAGAATCAGTTCTACTACCTCTTTGGCTTCTTATTCCTGGTGTTCATCATCCTGGTGGTCTCCTGTTCCCAGATCAGCATCGTCATGGTGTACTTCCAGCTCTGTGCTGAGGTAAGGGGGGGGACAAGGGGGGGTGTCGCAGGATTGGGGAACCCAGGTCTGCCACGGACCCAGAATCTCAGACCTCTGAGGTGCAGGGAAGGGGTCTGTATCCCGCAGAGCTAGGTGTACGGATCGGGACCCAGAGAAGGAAGCCGGAGAGAAAGTATTTACCGTCGCAGTGGGAGACCCAGTAGAAGGGAATATTGGTAGCTCAGGGGTTGAAATGTGGGGTCCGTGGTGCTCTCTGAGCTGGGTGGTTTTCTTGCAGACGTTTCGTGACCTGACTAGGGAACATCATCAGTGCTAGAAGGGAGGAGGAGGAGAAGGAGGAATAATGACTGTAGGGGCCTTGGTGCTCTCTGAGGTTGGGGATGTTGGATAGCGATGTAGTTAGAATGCCACATTGCAGGTTTAACTCTCCCAACTGCCGGCAGTTCGATTCTCACCGGCTCAAGGTTGACTCAGCCTTCCTCCGTCCTTCCCATTCGGTAAAATGAGGACCCAGATTGTTGGGGGCAACATGCCGATAATGCTGTCCTTGTGAACCACGCTGTAAAGCGCCACGGGGCGATGTATAAGGCTAAATGCTCCTGCGCCTCGTTTATAGCAAGAGCCCTTAGACTTATATACCGCTTCACAGGGCTTTCCAGCCCCCTCTAAGCGCTTTACAGAGTCAGCCTCTTGCTCCCCCCAACAATCTGGGTCCTCAATTTACCGACCTCGGAAGGATAGAAGGCTGAGTTGACCTTGAGCCGGTGAGGATCGAACTCCAGGCTGTGGGCACAGTTTGCCTGCAATCCTGCCTTCTAACCACTGCACCACCACAGCCCTTCCTTCCTTCCTTCCTTTCCTTTCCTTTCCCCTTCCTTCCTTCCTTCCTTTCCTTTCCCCTTCCCTTTCCCCTTCCTTCCTTCCTTCCCTTCCTTCCTTCCTTTCCTTTCCCCTTCCTTCCTTCCCTTCCCTTTCCTTTCCTTTCCCTTCCTTCTTCCTTTCCTTTCCTTTCCTTTCCCCTTCCTTCCTTCCTTCCTTCCTTCTTCCTTTCCTTTCCCCTTCCTTCCTTCCTTCCCTTCCTTCCTTTCCTTTCCCCTTCCTTCCTTCCCTTCCCTTTCCTTTCCCCTTCCTTCCTTCCTTCCTTCCTTCCTTTTCCCCTTCCTTCCTTCCTTCCCTTCCCTTTCCTTTCCCTTCCTTCTTCCTTTCCTTTCCTTTCCTTTCCCCTTCCCTTTCCCCTTCCTTCCTTCCTTCCCTTCCTTCCTTCCTTTCCTTTCCCCTTCCTTCCTTCCCTTCCCTTTCCTTTCCTTTCCCTTCCTTCTTCCTTTCCTTTCCTTTCCTTTCCTTTCCCCTTCCTTCCTTCCTTCCTTCTTCCTTTCCTTTCCCCTTCCTTCCTTCCTTCCCTTCCTTCCTTTCCTTTCCCCTTCCTTCCTTCCCTTCCCTTTCCTTTCCCCTTCCTTCCTTCCTTCCTTCCTTCCTTCCTTTTCCCCTTCCTTCCTTCCTTCCCTTCCCTTCCCTTTCCTTTCCCTTCCTTCTTCCTTTCCTTTCCTTTCCTTTCCCCTTCCTTCCTTCCTTTCCACCCCTCTCTGAGCGGTTTACAGAGTCAGCCTATTTGCCCCGAACAATCTGGGTCCCCATTTTACCGACCTCAGAAGGATGGAAAGCTGAGTCGACCTTGAGCCGGTCAGGATCGAACTCCCGGCTATGGGCAGAGTCAACCTGCAATCCTGCCTTCTAACCACGGCGCCACCAGGGCTCTTGCGACCTTTCTTTGCCACCGTTCTTAAGTGAATCACTGCAGTCGTTAAGTGAATTATGAGATCATTACGTGAATCTGGCTTTGCCTATTGATTTTGGTTGTTGGAAGCCATCCAGGAAGGTCACGGACGGCGATCATATGACCCAGGGACACTGCAACCGTCATAGGTACACGCCAGTGGCCAAGCGCCCGAATGTTGATCATGTGACCCGTTATGGGGATGCTGTGATGGTCGTAACGGCGAGGACCGGTTGCCGGTCATTTTTTTCAGTGCCTTTGTCACTTGGAACGGTCACTAAAAGAACGGTTGTAACTGGAGGTAATCCAAGGTGGGTCTGCTCATTTTGGCAGGATTATCGGTGGTGGTGGAGGACCTTCCTGGTCTCCGGAGGATCCGCCTTCTACGTGCTGATCTACGCCGTCTTCTACTTCGTGAACAAGGTAGGTAGTTTGTTTTGTTTTTATTTTATCTTTATTTATCTTTATTGTTTTTGTTTTTATTTTATTTTAGCATTTTAATTTATTATTTTAATTTATTATTTTATTTTATTTTAGTATTTTTATTTTATTTTATTTTAGTATTTTTATTTTATTTTATTTTAGTATTTTAATTTATTATTTTTATTTTATTTTATTTTAGTTTTATTATTTTTATTTTTATTTAGTATTTTATTTTAGTATTTTTTTTATTTTTTTTTATTTTTTTTATTATTTATTTTAATTTTATATATTTTTAGTATTTTATTTTAGTATTTTTATTTTTATTTATTTTATTTTATTATTTTATTTTATTTTATTTTTATTTCTTCTTTTATTATTTATTTTAATTTTAATTTTATATATTTTCTTTTACTGTTTTCTTTTAGTATTTTATTATTTTATTTTTCTTTTATTGTTTTTCTTTTATTTCTTTTAGTATTTTAATTTATTATTTTATTGTTATTTTATTTTTTTATTTTATTTTATTATTTTATTTTACTTATTTTATTATTGCATTATTTTTTATTATTTTATTCTTTACCCAATTCAGAACGGCCCATCTCTCTCTCCCAGACTGTTCACAGCTTGCACGGGTCAGTCTGCTCTCCCTTTATAGAGAGTCCTCGACTTACGACTGTAACTGAGCCTAGCATTAAAGTCATAAGTCATGCCGGTTGTTAAGCGGGTCACCACACCACTGCGCTCGAGATTACCACTGTTTTTGCCGCAGTTATAAACTGAAGATAATGGTTGTAAAGTGAACTCACCATCGTTAAGTGAGCCTATTGTCCATCATGAGCATTTTTGGTCAGGACTGGAACTAAATACCAGTTTCTGGCAAAATTGTGGTCATGTAACACAGGATGCTGCAAACAGTTGTAAATGCAGGTCGTTGCCGAGCACCTGAAATGCAACCATGTGACTGCGGGAGGGGGGTGGATGTCGGCACTTTGAATCTGGGTCATAACTTCCCTTTGGGGGGGGGGTGTCCGTTGTAACTTTGAAGTTTGAGACTGGTCATAAACTGAGGACTCTCCGTACAAGCTGAGGAGAGCGTTACGTGATATCAATAAACATCAATGGGAGGCCACCTTCTTCAAGGTGGACAATATTGCTGAGGACATGAGAAGAACAGTCGGAAGGGACCCTGGAGGTCTTCTAGTCCACAGTTCCCCAAACTTTCAGGGTTGGCGGTCTGGAGCAGGGAGAGGGGAAAGAAGGGATGGTTTTATGAGAGGTGAACTCATGCGCACGTGGCGTGTGCACGCACGAACACGCATTGTTCGTGCAAGAGGGGCCCCAAGCACTCGCATGTGTGGGGACGTGAGTGCTCGGACATGGGGACTTGACTGCCCGCAATGCTCATGGCGATGCGCGAGTGGGGACGCCATGCCCACACACGCTCCCACACCAGCCAGCCATTCACATGGCCCGGTGGCTAATAGGCCACGGCCCACAGGTTGGGGACCCGTTCTAATCCAACCCCTGCTCAAGCAGGAGACCCTATACAATTCTGGACAAATGGCTGTCCAATCTCTTCTTGAAGACCTCCAGTGATGAAGCCCCCACAACTTCTGGAGGCAAGTAGTTCCACTGGTTAATTGTCCTCAATGTCAGGAAGTTTCTCCTTAGTTCCAGGTTGCTTCTCTCCTTGATGAGTTTTCATCCGTTGCTTCTTCTCCTGCCTTCAGGTGCTTTGGAGAATAGCTTGACTCCCTCTTCTTTGGGGCAGCCCCTGAGATATTGAACGACTGCTATCATGTCCCCCCTCGTCCTTCCTTCCCTCCCTGAAGGGGAGTAATGGGGTTCAGCTCTCCCCCTCCCCTTAATTTCCCCTCCCCTGACTCCATTTTTGTTCTCTTCCAGCTGGACATTGTGGAATTCATCCCCTCCCTGTTGTATTTCGGCTACACTGCCCTCATGGTGCTGTCCTTCTGGCTCCTGACCGGGACCATCGGCTTCTATGCAGCCTACATGTTTGTCCGCAAAATTTACGCCGCGGTGAAAATAGACTGAAGGTGCCGGCACACGTGGATGGCCACGGAGCCACGGCCAAGCTTTGGTTTCCTCCTAAGAAGGAGAGCGGGGAACTTTTTTTTTCCTGTTTCTCCCGAGGACAGAAAAACCCTTTGGGAGCAGGACGCAGGAAATAATAATAACAATGACAATAATAATAAGAATAAAAAAAGGTTCAACTCTTGGAATGTAATTTTTGGCACAATATCCGTGGAATCGGGGACTCTCCTGGAGGGTTAGGGTGTATGGATTCTTTACCTTTTAATTCTACGCTATTCTGGATCTAAGGGATTTTTTTCTTTTTAAAACAAAACAACGCCAGTCCATCTCTTTCGGTGAATATTCCTCTTGTCTACTTTTCGACTGGTCACCCACGATGGCAGCGGTCACTCCGGAGTTCAGGAGGAGATTCTCCCGTCCTCTTTTGCTGGGGAGACGACGGTGCTGCCGTGCCTGGAGGACGCCTCAAAACGTGGTTTGCTGACCTTTCTCGGATTAAACCCGCTTTCAGCAAACTCTCTCTTAATCCAGGGCTGCGGACGTGCTTATTTCCGAGCGAGATAAAAGTGCAATTTTTTTTCCAGAAGGGGCTTTCAAACCGTCTTAATCTTCTCACCGGCCCGTCTCGCTCTCTTGCGTCGAGACGGCGACGGCAGCTCAACTTTTGAACAGGAGGAACGATAAAGGATGGCGGGTCAGGTCAGCAAATTGGAGGACGACGACGCCTCTGGGGGAAAAAAATATTTGGACCTTCTCCCCCCCCCCCCCCCAAAAAAACACAAACTTCTGGATTATGAAATGAGAGACCCTGAGCCAAAAAAAAAACACCAGATCAGCAATTTTTGCCGTGTTCATGTGCCAAGGAATCCGTGGCTCAGAAAGGACTCTAGCAATGGGGGAGCGAGGGAAGGACTTGGGGCCCAGCTCTGCCTTGCGGAAAGGAATCGCTGCCATCGGTTCTCCAGGTATTTGTAAAACCATGCTCCCCTCCCCTGCACCCCACTCGTAAGGAGCAGACCCACGTCCTTCCCCTGTTCAGCTCGGTCCTCAGAAAGCAAGAGATGCGGTCCTGTCTCTTTTATCGGTCGCTGTGCAAACGCCTTTATTTGGAAAGCGACCCGGGGAGTTTATTAATTCACAGGCCCGCCAATTCTTGTCCTGATGCTGACTGGTTTGGGATGGGGGGGGGGAAAGAATCAATTTGGAAAACTCGACATCGGCTTGTTATGCTGGAGGTTTGCAAAAATCACCCCAAATCAAGTTGCTGGAAGAAAAAAAAAACCCCACTAAAGATGCTCCCTGGGTTTTTCTTGTTTTTTTTTTCTGTGCGAACAGAAAATGGGTTTATTTTTGGTTTGTTTTTTTTCAAGACCGCTGAAGAAAAAACACAAGTTGCAATGAGATTTTCCCACCCACCCACCCAAAAAATAACCCCCTCTAGAGCAGTTCACAGTGTTTTCATCTGAGGATTTTTTTATTTTTAAAAAAAACTTCCATTATTTTGGACCTGGTGGTGAAACCCTACGTGTGCCACGTGGAAGGAAACGCTTCCCATTTTCTGTGAACATATCTTTAAAAAGAGGTCAAAATGCATTTCTCACCAATTCTGTTTTAACAGCCCCTTCCCTTCCTCGGCCCCCTCCCCAGCTTTTGCCCTGCCTGGATGGAGGAAGGGTCTCTCTTCCAAGGCCCAAAGACTGGCTATCCACTCCTAGCTATCTCCTCGCTTACCACGCCGAGGTCCCATCAGCCAGGACCGAGGTTGGGCCGAGGGACTCCTTGGGGGTGAACTTTTGGTTTGATTTGAGTGGGTCATTTTCCCCTGCCCCACGGGATCTGCTCCAGCCACGCTGTATTTTTACTGTCCTGTTTTGAGCCCAAATGTAAATAAATGCTCTGTTGTCCCATATGCGCCTTGTAGAGGTTTTTTGAACCCAGCCTGCCACGGTCCGATTTTCCTGCCTGAGCGGGGGGTTGGACTAGATGACCTCCAATATCCCTTCCAACCTTCTTCTTCTTCTTCTTCTTCTTCTTCTTCTTCTTCTTCTTCTTCTTCTTCTTCTTCTTCTTCTTCTTCTTCTTCTTCATCATCATCATCATCATTATTATTATTATTATTATTATTATTATTATTATTATTATTATTATATGATGTCCTAGAATTTCTCCAGCAGGTTTTTATCTCGACGGGGATATGCCGCTTTGGACAATCAGAACGCTGCTCCTGTTGTGTTCCCAAGTGTCCTTGACTTACGATTTACATTTGAACCCAGAATTTCCATTGCTAAGCAAAACCGACCGTTGTTAAGTGAGGCTTGCTCCATTTTATGACCTTTCTTGCTCCAGAATCACGGCAGTGGTTAAGTGAGCAACACGCTCATTAAGCGGATCTAGCTCCCCCATTGACATGGCTTGTGAGAAGGTCACAGAAGGGGATCACGTGACACCCTTAAAGGTAGTTCTCAAGTTACAACAGTTCACTTAGTGACCGTTTGAACTTACAACGGCATTGAAAGAAGTGACTTGTGACCGTTTTTCACACTTAATGACCGTATTGATGCAGCAGCCCCCCATGGTCACGTGATCAAAATTCAGATGCTTGGCAACCGACTCGTATTTATGACGGTTGTCGTGTCCCCTGGGGGGTCACGTGATCAACTTTTGGGACCTTCTGATGAGCAAAGTCAACGGGGGAAGCCAGATTCACTTAACAACCGTGTTACTCACTTAACAGCTACAGGGATTCACGTCACAACTGCGGCATGAAAAGTGGTAAAAAGGGGCAAAGCTCACTTAACAAATTGCTCACTTAACGACATAAGATTTGGGGCTCCATCGTGGTTGTAAGTTGAGGATTACCTGTTCAATTTTATTGAGGAAAAAAAAAGGGACTTATGACTGGTTTTTCAGGCTTAAAACCATTGTAACATCCCCGAGGCCCCGTGATTAAAATTCAGGCAACTGGCATGTACCTACGACAGTTGCAACGTCCCGGGGTCATGTGATCACTCTTTGCAACCTTCCCAGCTGGCTTCCAAGAAGCCAATGGGGGAAGCTGGTGTTCTGTCCCAGCCCACGTGAGTCCTTGTTACGCTCACAAGGAGAAACCCCTCTTCCAAACAAGCAGGCTGGAACCGCAGGAAAAAACAAACCCCTTTTATTATTCACAGACCTGAGTCAATGTCCAAGGCAAACAAAACACAGTTCATAGAAATTCGATCCTCAATACAAATGGTTGCCTTTGGCAAGCAGCACCTCCCACACCTTCCCTTTTATTGTGCAGCCCAGGCCTGTCTTCCTAATGCCTTCTCCTTTGCCTTTGGAGCCGCCCCATTGCATTCCTCTGTTCTACTCGCTTCTCTTGCCTGCGCATTCGTGCATCCGGGATTTGTCCCAGCTGTTCTTCATCACTGTCCAACTCAGGCTCCCAGCACAGCTGTGTCTCAGCCTGAGCGCAAGTAGAGGGGCCAGGCTCCTGGTCAGACAGTAAGTCTTGGAGCTCCTCAAGAGCCTTCCTCTGACTCTGATGTCACTCCAGGCCCCTCCTCCTCCTCCTCCTCTGATTCCTCAGACTCAGCTGCCGGGTCCACTGGCTGGCGAGGAATCACAACAGCTGGATTGGCTGAATGACGCCATGGTTCACTTAACAACTGCAGGGATTCACTTAACAACTGTGGCAAGAAAGTTGTAAAATGAGGCGAAACTCACTTCACGAATGTCTCCCTTAGCAACGTAAATTGGGGGGGGTCAGTTGCGGTCGTAAGTCAAGGACTCCCTTTATTGGGGTTCTCCTTCACAATGATAAAACCCTTAGATTGGAAATTGAGGGCTGCAAAGCCCCTCCCCCTCCCAGGACAACCGCAATCTTAACACCCAGTGTGATTGTGGTTGCCAACCGTCAGTACCACAACTTTTAAGAGAAGTGTGCGTGGCTCATGCAGCTGAAGCAGCAATGCCGTTCCTGGCCGGTCGGTTCCCTGTTTGTGCACCAGCCTGGCTTCGACACCACATCCCGTTCCTCTTATTTTGACCTTTGAGGAGTTGTGGACGGTAGTTAGCTGTGCCTAGTCTCGTGTTTCCTTAGAGAAGTGGCCTTTTTTTTTTTTTTAGCAATTTCTGGATTTCGGACATCCAAAGTTAACCTTAACAACGTTCAAAAAGTTAAAGGTTAAAATGGAAAAAGTTAAACTCCATTAAAATTCATCACAATCCGAATTTAAACAGAAGAGGACAACCCTGGAGGTTTTTAAAGAAGAAATTGAAATGTCTGAAATGGTATTAGGGTTTCCCACCTGAGCGGGTTGGACTAGAAGACCTCCAGGGTCCCTTCCGACTCTGTCATTCTGAAACCTTATACCGTCTCCTGCCTGAGCGGGGGGCTGGACTAGAAGACCTCCAGGGTCCCTTCCGACTGTCATTCTGAAACCTTATAGCATCTCCTGCCTGAGCGGGGGGCTGGACTAGAAGACCTCCAGGGTCCCTTCCGACTGTCATTCTGAAACCTTACAGCGTCTCCTGCCTGAGCGGGGGGCTGGACTAGAAGACCTCCAGGGTCCCTTCCAACTCTTGTCATTCTGAAACCTTACAGCGTCTCCTGCCTGAGCGGGGGGCTGGACTAGAAGACCTCCAGGGTCCCTTCTGACTCTACTATTATTATTATTTTATTGAAAAATAGCACTTTATTAGTGCACCACTGGTTTTGATTGGTTTTGCACTGGAACATTGAGCCTGTACTCAACGAGGCCCAGTTTTGCAGAGAATTTTAAAACCCCTTTAAAAACCTGGCTGGGGGATTTTCAACCCACCTTCCCATGTTGCAAACTACGACCGGTAGACTTGCAACCGTTTGTTTAGCACCTGAAGTTACAAAAGCCCTGAAAAAAGGGGGGCTTACGGCTGGTCCTCGCTTTTATGACCGTCACAGCATCCCAGAATCACAGGCGCTTGGCAATTGGTGTGTATTTGCAACAGGATCGCATGTTGTGATGTTCCCAGTCGGCTTCCAACACGGAAAAGTCAATGAGGGAAGTTCGGTTCACATAATAATAATAATAATGATGATGATGATGATGATACCTTGGAGGTCATCTAGTCCAACCCCCTGCTCAGGCAGGAAACCCTATACCATTTCAGACAAATGGCTGTCCAGTCTCTTCTTAAAAACTTCCAGTGTTGGAGCATTCACCGCTTCTGGAGGCAGGTTGTTCCACTGGTTAATTGTTCTCACTGTCAGGAAGTTTCTCCTTAGTTCCAGGTTGCTTTTCTCCTTGATCAGTTTCCATCCGTTGCTTCTTCTCCTGCCTTCAGGTGCTGCTTTGGAGAAGAGCTTGACTCCCTCTTCTTTGGGGCAGCCCCTGAGATACTGGAAGGCTGCTATCATGTCCCCCCTCGTCCTTCTCTTCATTAAACTAGACATACCCAGTTCCAGCCACCGTTCCTTATATGTTTTAGACTCCAGCCCCCTGATCATCTTTGTTGCTCTTCTCTGCACTCTTTCCAGAGTCTCAACCTCTTTTTTAAATCATGGTGACCAAAACTGGATGCAGGATTCCAGGTGTGGCCTCACCAAGGCCTTGTAAAGTGGTATTAACACTTTACCCTCTGTTAATGCAACCTAGGACTCCATTGGCTTTTTTGGCAGCTGCAGCACACGGCTGGCTCCTATTTAAGTGATTGTCCACTAGGACTCCAAGATCCCTCTCACAGTTACTACTATTGAGCAAGTTACCACCCATACTATACCTGTGCATTTGGTTTTTCTTGCCTAAATGTAGAACCTGACTTTTTAGCCCGTCGTCGTGGACTCTATACTTAACACACTGGCTCATTTCTGCCCCGACGCCAGAAAAGAAAAAAAAAGAAAAAAAAAAACAGAAGGCGTCATACTTCAAACGTTTTAATAAGCAATTTCATTTAAAAAACAAAAAAAAAGACACCCTCTTTCATTTTCAAAACTTAATTCTGTAAGACGAAAAGAAAAAGAAAAACCTAACTGAACAGTTTGATGAGCTGTTATGTTTCCTAATGGCACTTCAAAAATCTGGTCGAAACCGGGACTTGAAAGAAGTCCTACATTACTCCCATCAAAAGAGGTCATTTGCTGTGTTTAGAAAATTTTAAGAAAAAAAAAAAAAAAAGTGCTCGGTTTTGGGTGAGGGGTTCCATGTCGGGAAGGAGGGATGAAGGGTGGGTGGACTCTTGATTTAAAACACACACACACACACAAAATTCCTCTGTACAACAAAGCCACCTGTGTAAGCCACTGTTTCTCAACCTGGGCCACTTGAAGAGAGGTGGACTTCAACTCCCAGAATTCCCCAGCCAGCTGGCAGGGCCTGCTCGTTCAATCACTGCAGAGAGAGTAACCAGAAGGACTGAATTCCTACTTCCTCTTCAAATCGAGGTGAGACACCTGTCCTCACAGGGGCCCTCTCCTCTCTTGCACAGGTAAGGCCTAGGAGACGTGATCATCAGATCGGCAAGACAGGCCGACCAAAAGTTCACAAACTCTTTTAAGATTTGGGGAGTTATTTGTGGGTGGGTGGGTCTGGGGGGTGAGGAGGTCAATATCCCACCTCCTCCCAAATGGCCATTGTGGGTCTTCCCTGCCCTTTTGTAATCCTTGTGCAAGGAACACCTGCTCTTTTTTCACCTGTTGCAAACACCTGGAAGAGGGGGCTGTCCCACCTTCGCTTTCCAATATATATATATATATATATATAAATCATTTAACACACATCGGTATTGTGTTTTTTTTCGTGGAAATTTAACATGAGGGATGCTTGAGAACCAACCCCCCCCCCCCAAAAAAAAACGGGGCGGAAAATTGGGTTTTCGATTCATCTTTTTTAAAAAGGGGGAGAATAGATGCCTTACTTTGGGGCGACTGCAAAGCTCGAAGGAGCAACCCGTTTGGGTCCTGGACAACTCGGCACAGCCAAGTTGCCACGAGACAACTCGCTGTGGGTCACGAGTTAACCCTAAATATTGAAGGAATGGCGGAACAGAATCACGAAAGGCAGAGGAGGATGCGATGGGAGGGTCCAAATGAGATGTTGAACGACAAAGAATTGTATTTTTTAATCTGTACATTGTCCCGTTCCGAATCGTTTTTTTTGGCTTGGCTTCTTGGGATGAAGTCCCAAGGTAAGGAGTCGCACAAATAATTGTGAGAAGTTGGATCCGTTTAATACAGAACGTGCAAACGGGAGAGGGGAAACGCTCTTGAGTCAAGTTTGCGGACTAGCTGTGAGCCTAGCACAGAGGCAGATATTTTTCAGATATTTTGGATTTTATTAGCCTTAACTACTATAAGGGGACAGTGGGATCTGTCACCCAAAAGAAATGCATAGTCCCCATACTATCAACTGCATAAAGTCTTCAGACAAAGCAGAATCACCGGGGGGGAGGGGTATCAAATAAAATAAATCCCGAGGGAAACAAATAGCAAACAGAGAGAAAGTTGATCTCTTATTACAGCGTTCACTTAAAATACTTCCCCTTCGTGGGGGTATTTTCAGTTTTAAGTTATTGATTCCCATATAGATCCCTCTGAAAGCCATTAGGACTACGTAGGGCCCTCTTTCTTATGGGGAGATTAAAATTAATCCCACTGGCGGTGAGGGAAGCATTTGGGAAGTTTTCCTAGGAAACTGAACCCAAGGGATATTCAGAATTATAGAAGGGAAGGATGGAATACCACGGGAACAGGAGCACCCAGTAGGTGTCGCTCTCGAATCCTGAGTAATTTGCTCTTTTAGGAGGTGGGGGGGAATTAAAATCTCAGGATTTTAGCCAAAGAGAAACAATTCGCTATATATACACCGGAAACAGATCCCGCAAAAGCGGCCGAACAGTCACTCCGCTTACTGCTAAGCAAAAGGGAAGAAATGACTCTGAACAAAGAGCTTTGAACGTCCTGTGGATTTAGCTTCACAAAAGAAAAGAGCGGGCGGGGTGGAGACAGCAAAGCCAGCGAAAGCAAAATTTGGGTGGGGAAAAAAAAACCACACACACACACACACCAGAGACACGAGCTAAACCTGGCACCGAGAGTGCAAAATAGCAATAGCACTTATCTACCGCTTCACAGTGCTTTGCAACCCTCTCTCTAAGTGGTGTACAGAGTCGGGGTCTCCCAACAATCTGGGTCCTCGTTTTACCGACCTGGGAAGGATGGGAGGCTGAAATCAACCTTGAGCCGGTCAGGATCGAACTGCTGGCAGCCGGCAGAGTCAGCCCGCAATACCGCATCCTAACCACTGCGCCACCACAGGAACAACTCTCCCTAATAAAATGGTTCAAAGGCTTTAGAAAGCAGGAGATCAGATTACCGTGTTGGAAAAAGGTCACCAAAAGAGCACCTTACATTAATTCCTCTTGACCAGGGTGATCAACTATGGCGGCTTTATAACCTGTGAACTTCAACTCCCAGAATTCCTGGGACAGCCCGTTCTTGCCTTGCCGAGGAATACAAGTCACTTCCTTGGAATGAAGAGGCACAATTTTATACTCTCTGCACTTTAAAAGGCTACACCTGTAGCTGTCTGAATAGTCTTTTAAGACTCCCTAAGACCAAACAAGCTTCCTTTCCATTACCCATTGTGCCACAGGGGGAAAAAAACAACCCAAAATATGTTTTGTGGGCCAACTCTACAGAATCGCCACCTCTCTTTGGAATGTTACCGCCGGCTCAGGAATTCCGGGAATTGGAAGTCCACGGGTTGCGAAGTTGCCGTGCTTGACCCCCTCCTGCCCTTTGACTGTGTCTTAAAATCACCTTTCTGTTATGGGTTTTTGTGCAGCTGGCCTCTGCCACCCAAGAAACCAGGATCCCAAAGACCTGATCCTATCGTATCTTTCAGGACCTAGAAAGGATCACCCCATAGTGAGCTATCCGTTGTAAATTCGAGGAGCTTGGGGGAAAATCCCGACGCTATCTTCCTCTTCTTTGTGAGGAAGAGGAGAGGAGGACACCTTTTTTCGCCATCTCGGGCAAATAGCTGAGTGGCAATAAAATGCATGCCAGGAAAACAAATCCTACTTAAAGGGACAAGAGGTGTTTCCGCAAAGTACCTTTTGAAAGGATGTAACTTAAAGACTTTAAAAAAAAAAATGGCTATTTGGAAAGCACAATTAATTAAAGGCCAGTTGGTTGCCAACCCACACAAAGTTTAAATAGAACTTTTCCCCACTTTATAGTTCATACTTCCTTGGCCAGTAGGGGAGAATGTCTGTAGATGAACACATAAACCCATCACCAAAAGGAAATATTAATCTGGCAAAAAGCAAGAGCTCTCCCAATTTTTCCTGTGCCCCAAAACATCTGAGGTCACGTACAAATGAATTCTCTGACGATCAAGAGTTTCCCTCCCTCCTTAATCCTCCTGGCAAAGGCAGAGACGCTCAATCGCTCCTTTTTAAGTGCTCATTCGCCTGCAGTGAAAATTGATCAGGATACTGACTTCAAGTCTGGTGAATTTTACTCCAGGGTGAACATTTACAAAGTCCTCTCTCCTTCCCCCCCCCCAAACCGGGAGCACTTTGGTTCAAAACTGAGAGCCACCTAGAACAGCAACGGTCTTTTCCCCCCAAATATTGTTCTATTTTCCCTCATTCTGGGCTTCCCCCCCCCCAACACCGTGATTGAAAGGACCGCTTTATTTTCTATGAGCAGAAATTCTTCCCTCGCAGGGCTCTGCTCTTAAGCAAAATACAAGCCACAGCAGTTCATTCCTGGATTGGCGAGGCACAATTGTATACCATCTCTTCTTTAAAAGGCTACACCTGTAGCTACATGGATTAACGACCCCTTTTAGGTCCTTCGCCTCACCAAAAGACTAAACAAGCTTCCTTTTCATTGCCCGTCATGCCGCACAAAAACCAAAAAAAAAAAAAAACCCAACCCCAAAATATTTGTGGGCCACTCTGCAGGATCACCGCCTTTCTTTTGGAAAACTGGAGTTTGGAGAGAGAGTGGATCGGTAGTACTTAGGGATATTTGATCTCACAGCTCTTTTGTAAGAAAGATGACTGAAGCATTTATATCTCCCCCATCTTTTCTTGTAGGTTTTTTGTTTTTTTTTAACTTAATGCCATTTTCTACAGCAGCAGCAGCAGCAGAGAAATCATCTAAACCACTGCTGCTGCTTCAGCATCGACGTTGAATCTAGGGCTGAAATAAAGCCATTTTTCTCGTTAGGAAAGAGTCGTCTTTTGATACGGACAGGAATGCTCTTTTTTTCTCCTTTGCTTTGAATTATCTTTGGTTGGGTAGTGAAACAAAGGGACAAGCAGCCCCAACAGAGGAGGGTTGATGAGCCAGAACACACTCTTGCGCGTCGCGTTTGCTAAAACGATCGAGCTGAAGGACAGAGAAGAGACAGAGAGGTGCCCGAAGCTGCGAACTAAGCCAACTCAGCAAAACAGGATCCCTTGAATCAGCTTTTATGACTAAGTCCAATGCCACCCTGGAGAAACTGAAACGTGGAATCATCTTTTTTTCCTTCTCGTTAAGTTTTGAGGTAGGGATGTGAGGATTGCATAAGAGGACAATGTGCAACTCTGTCTGGAAAGGGAGTAACAGGAAATGCAACCGAGGTATTTAAAAATACTGAAACCATCCGGAGACGCCCAGCCGCTCTCCAGGGCAAGAAGGCACACGCTGAAATCAGAAAGGCAACGTCTGACCGCGAAGACCAGGAAGCGGGGCCTGTGGAACTCAAGGCCACATGCCATCCATGAGGTAAGTCTTATACAAAATCTCGAGACAGATCGCGAAGGACACGCCGCGAGAAAGAAAAAGGCCGTCTACGCCGGACGCAGAAGGCCTACTACGCCTGGGACAGACGGGATCCTGCCGATGAAGCAGCAAAGGCCCGAAGCCGACGGGGATGGAGGCTAGATTTTCAAAGCAATCTGGAATTACAAGGAAGAAATGAACAGGTTTTTTTTTTTTTAAAGCATCTGCTAGGGACAGGCATTGAAAGAGACCAGCAAATGCACCAGAAAAATTACTGCAGAGATCACCTTAACGTATCTGGGCAAGTCGGAGAGCCACGGCGGACGCCCCCTTAGCTCTGCTCCCTACAGAGTGAGGTAAAAGGAAGGGGCCTGTGGGGATACCCCTGAAATGTATGGAGGTGGACCCACCCCAAACTGGAGAGGCGTGAGAGGGTAAGAGCAGAGGCTCTTATCATGAGGTATTCACTGTAATAGACAGTAAGACTGCTCGCTCAGGAAACTACGGGGAAGTAAGACAGAGATGGCTAACCTGGAATTTGCATGAGAGCCCCCAGCTGGGGGAGAGTTAAGGGTGAAAATGGGAACAGGACACCTTTGAAAGTCCCTGTTAATTCCCGTATTTAATCCCCCGGGATTAAATCAGTTACAGGTGACATTCTGAGCAGGCTCATTTTCCTCCCTGAAAAAAACGGGGGCACCTCCTGCCACCCCTTCCCGGGGACGTCCTGCAGCCCTCGGGGAGATCGGGAGGCCGAACGTCTCTGAATTAAGCCTGCGAAGGAACGGAGGGGAAAGAAGGCAGCAGGCAGACACTATGGCAGGGGTCCCCAAACCCCAGAGCCACAGCCCACTACAGGGCCGTGAGCCATTTGAAACCGAGCCACAGAAACAGGGGCAAGCGAGCACGGCGTGCATCCCCCTTGCGTAAGCAGTGGGCACGCGCGCATGCTCCGTTGCACGAGCGGCAGGCGTGCGTGCCACCTCGTGCGAAGGGAGCTACTCGCCTGCTTGCGGGATCATCCCATTCTTCCCTCCACCCCCCCAGACTGCAAAACTGGAAAGGCTGGGAAACAACTCTGCACAACGGGAAGCGCAACGGAGGACCCGGCTCTCTCTTGCCGTTTTTGACCCTCTCCGAATCGCCCGTCACTTGCTCAGGCAGACACGAGGTGACCGGGAGCGGCTCTCCGGCCTCCCCTTTAGCTTTGATTTAACTTCCTGACAGAAGCCAACGCCGCAGGCCACGATCCTCGTTCTGACTTTTGCTCTGGGCCGAGTTCACACTAGGGACGTGAGGCCCCGGGAGGCCAGAGCTGGGCACCTTGCAGGGAAGACAGATGAGAGCATCAAGGCTCTGGAGCTGAAGAGGAGGCGAGCCGACCTTGCAGGAAGGAAGGAGGCGTGAAAATAAGAGGCTGTCGGGTTACACTCTCTCCCCCCCATTCAAAAAAGGTCATTGGCTTCCCCGCTAAGAAGCAAGGGATCTCGAGGCTGCCTCACCTCCGCTGCGCCCCACGTGTTTTCCCCTTCCTGCAAGGCTGGCGTGCTCAGGCTGCGGGTGGGGCTCGGGGGGGCACGGTGGCTGCTGGTGAAAAGGTGATTTGCACACTCACTATCGAGAATTGCCCCGAAGGCACCAGAAGCTGAAACAAACCTTTTTTTTTCCCTTGAGCCCCCGAAAGCCAAACGCCATCATCCCTCAAACGGCCGAGGAGATTTAGGAAAAAAGAGGGGGGGGGGAAGGAAATCTCAGCCGGACGGAATGATGGGCCTGGCTCCTGATCAGTAAGTCTTTTCGGGAAGAGACCACGGCTGATGGCTGCTGTTGCTAGACCCTAACATCCTTTGGGAAACCCACTCAAAAAAAAACCACACACCAGACAATCACAGTGAGGATTCTCCTGTTGGAGGATTCTTTTGACCTGCTCAGAGATCCGGGAGGAAAGAAAGAAAGAAAAAAAAACAACAACACACACACAACCCTCTAGAGTGCTAAACTAAATTGGCAGAAGCTGAAGCCATTCCCAGTCAGTTTGATTTCCCCACAGGGGAAGATATGGAAGTAGTAGTAGTGAGGTGAAACCGGAGCTAGCCGCTTTCACGGTGTAAACAGTGCCTTCGTCGTGCCCGGGACCCTGACGGTCCCTGCGGCACTACCTGATTCGTAATAGTGGGAAACGGTGGAGTAAACATGATCCTGCGGCCAGGCATGGTCGGGAAACGGCTCCAAAAGGGGGGGAGGGGGAGGAAAAAGAGTTCTCGATTTACAAAGGCGGCATCGCGGGAATCGCTGCCATCGTGGGGGAGAGGAGAGGGAGGGGAGAGAGAAAAGGGAATTCCTGCCGCACGGACCAAGCGACACACAACTCCAGAAGGCGCATTTGGGCCCTCGTTGGGAACCGACCTCGACTTCGGCTCCTCCGAACGCGGAGCAAGGCTGGGGAAAAAAAAAAAAAAAAAAACTCCGGCGAGGTTCCCAATTACCAACAACGTAAAAAGAAGAAGGAAAAAAATAATAATAAAATACCTGAAATTCTATTCACTGCAACCTACTTCCCTGTCCAGGACTTGGGGCGTACACAAGTTCCAGTCCCCCCCCCTCGAGCTTTTTTTTTTTTTTTTCTCCCCCCGCTGGAAAGATGACGAAGCCGAGCACGCTGGCGGTGCCCCCCGAATCCACCTGCCCGGAGAAGCTCTGCTTTCGTCCAGCGCCCTCACTGGAATGCTTGGTGGAAACGTGGCAAGGTGGTGGCCCCCAGGCCCGGGGAGAACATGGAGGGCAAAGGATGCAAGGCCCCAAAGCCCAGCGAGGGCGCGCTTCCCGGGGAGGACTCCTGCGGCGGCAGAGCGGTGAGGAGGGACTGGGCCTCTCCCTGGGAATAGCCCATCACCAGCCCCCCCGAGGAGACGGGGGGGTTGCAGGAGGGCAGGTTCAAGGGCAGGAAGCCCAGAAGGTGGGAAAAATCCATGTTAGCAGCACAGAGAGCTTCCGAAAGGAGAGCCGGGCTCTTGGAGAACAGGGTCTCCTCCAGGCTGGCGGGCTGAGGGGGGGAGGAGGAGGGCTCGCCAGCGATCAGCGGAAGGCCTCCGGGCAGCTCTGCCAGGCAGCTGTCCACCTCTGCTTTGGGGATTTTGTCGGGGAAGTATGAGGTAGATCCGAGCTGGTATTTGGGGGGCGGCTGTGGCGGGGAGGAAGGTTCCAGAGGGTAGCTCATTCCCATCGGGAGAGGGTTGGGGACTAGCGAAGGGGGCATCCCTGAGCCGGGCAGGGCCGGGACGTGCGCCCCGTACATGCCCATGGGCAGCATGCCAGGAAAGCCCTTGCCGCCCATCACCTCCCGGGAGGCCATGCACAAGACGGGGCTGAGCTCCTCCTTGACCGTCACGGCCGAGCTGCAGCTGAGCAGGCCCAACATGTCCACGGGCTCCGCCTTGATCTTGAGCAGCTCCTGGGAGTGGCTCTTCTTCACGTGCCGGGTCAGGTGGTCCTTGCGGCCGAAGCGCTGGGCGCAGTACTGGCAGAGGAAGTCCTTCCGCCCGGTGTGCACCACCAGGTGGCGCCGCACGTCCTTGCGGGTGTAGAAGCGCCGGTCGCAGTGGTCGCAGGGGTGCTTCTTCTCCTTGGCGCCGCCCGAGGGCCGCCGCGAGTGGGCCTTCAGGTGCTCCAGCAGCGCCTGGGTGCTCTCGAACACCTGCAGGCAGACCTTGCAGCTCAGGTCGCCGCTGGCCGCCGCGTGCATGGCCAGGTGGCGGCGGTAGCCCAGCTTGGTGTTGTAGTTCTTGCCGCACTCGGGACAGTGGAGGGCCTCCTTGTTGGGGTCGTGGGTGTGGAGGTGGTTGCGGAGGTGGTCCTTCCGGTGGAACATCTTCTCACAGTACATGCATTGGTGGGGCTTCTGGGCCGAGTGGGTAGCCAGGTGCCTTTTTGGGAAAGGGAAGGAAGGAAGGAGAGAATAACTGTAGCTGCCGTCTCTGCCTTTGGGGGAGGTGGATGGAAGAGAGAGGAATGGAACAAGGAACGGAATGGAATGGATAACAGAACAGAATAGAGCAGGATAGGATAGGATATTGCAATGAAGAACAGAATGGAGTGGAATGGAATAGAATAGAATAAAACAGAATAAGAAATAAGAATAGAACAGAATAAGAAATAAGAAATAAGAATAGAACAGAATAAGAAATAAGAAATAAGAATAGAATAGAACAGAATAAGAAATAAGAATAGAATAGAATAGAATAGAATGGAATGGAATAGATTAGAATGGAATAGAATTATGGAATGGAATGGAATGGAATGGAATGGAATGGAATGGAATGGAATGGAATAGAATAGAATAGAATAGAATAGAATAGAATAGAATAGAATAGAATAGAATAGAATAGAATAGAATAGAATAGAAATAAGGAATGGAATGGAGTGGAGTGGAGTGGAGTGGAGTGGAGTGGAATAGAATTATGGAATGGAATGGAATGGAATGGAATGGAATGGAATGGAATGGAATGGAATAGAATAGAATAGAATAGAATAGAATAGAATAGAATAGAATAGAATAGAATAGAATAGAATAGAATAGAATAGAATAGAATAGAATAACTTTATGGTCACTTTAAATGTACAATAATACAATAAGATGAGGTTTCGTTGTGTACAGCTCTCAAACCACCTCCAATATACACTGCATAAACTTGACTACAACAATAACAATAATAATACATATACCCACATACACACATATATGATCAACTTACGACTGGTCACTTACAACAGACTCTCCACCAAAAGCTATTCCCAATCTGGTTTGGGAGCTCCAAGGTCCCCTTCCCCCGCAGCCATGAGACTGCATTTTGGGCGCTCAGCAACTAGAAGCTCACATTTATGGCCGTTTGCAGTGCCCCAGGGGTCATGTGACTGTGATTTGGGGCATTTTTGCTGGAAACCAGCATTCAGTTCCACTTTCCAGCAAAAAAACAGCTCCTGTGGAACAATGGACTGCAGCATTTGCTCAACAGCCACCGTGTTCACTTAACAACTGCTGCAAAAAAGCCAAGAAAGGTCATAAGGTCAGGTCACACCGTGACCCTGTTCACAACCATTGTGACTTACAACTGTAACTGCAGGACTCAATTACGGTCATAACTCAAGGACTACCGGTAGTTATTAAATAAGTATTATTTAATTGGACTAGGTCCCTTCCAACTCTATTCTATTCTATTCTATTCTATTTATTCTATTCTATTCTGTTTTTATTCTATTCTATTCTATTCCATTCCATATTTTCTATTCTATTCTGTTCTATTCTATTCTTTTAATTCTATTGTTTTTATTCTATTCTATTCTATTCTATTCTATTCCATTCCATATTCTATTCTATTCTTATTCTATTCTTTTAATTCTATTCTGTTTTTATTCTATTCTATTCTATTCCATTCCATATTTTCTATTCTATTCTATTCTATTCTTTTAATTCTATTGTTTTTATTCTATTCTATTCTATTCTTATTCTATTCTATTAATTCTATTGTTTTTATTCTATTCTATTCTATTCCATTCCATATTTTCTATTCTATTCTATTCTATTCTTTTAATTCTATTCTATTCTATTCTATTCTATTCTATTCTATTCTATTCTATTCCATTCCATTCCATTCCATTCCATATTCTATTCTATTCTATTCTATTCTATTCTATTCTTATTCTATTCTTTTAATTCTATTCTGTTTTTATTCTATTCTATTCTATTCCATATTTTCTATTCCATTCCATTCTATATTTTCTATTCCATTCCATTCTATATTTTCTATTCCATTCCATTCTATATTTTCTATTCCATTCCATTCCATAGTTTCTATTCCCTTCCATTCTTTCATTTATTCAATTTTCTATTCCAACCCTCTCCCCTGCAAGCTGGCTCTCGGGCAGCTTAGCCTACCTGCCAATATTCCCTCACTCCCACCCCGAAACCAGGTGAGCTCGGAGGATTTGAACCCGGCCCTAAACTCCCCTCCATACCTGTAGAGCTTGTACTTGGAGGCAAAGGCCTTGCCGCAGTGCAGCTGAGGGCAGCAATAGGGTCTGGGTTCCGGGCTGGCTCTCAGCTTCTCCACGCCAGGGAAGGCGGCTTCCGACAGCTCATACTGGCACTTGCCTGGACTCTGGCTCTCTCGGGCTCTGGGCCTGGGCACTAGTTTCCAGCCCACCTCCTCCTCCTCTTCCTGCTTGGCATCTTGAATCCAATTGGGAACACTGGTGAAGAATGCGGTCATGGCAGGCCTGACGGAGGAGGGCCACACAAAGTAGAATCGCCGCTCTTGGGCATCTCACTGGTCCAGGAGCGTCCACCCTCTTTCCAAAGACTTCAGTAGACAGAGTTGAGGTCCTGGAACGGACAAAGGAATTCGTAAGGGGAGGGGGGGGGAAATGACACACAACCACACAGCAGGACCTGTCCTTGAGGTACGACCACGACTGAGCCCAAAGCTTCCACTGCTAAGCAAGCACGCCTGTTAAGTGAGCAACACAAGTCATTAAGCGAAGCTGGCTTCCCCCTTGAGCTTGCTTGTCGTAAAAGGGGATCCCGTGACCTTGGGACGCCGCGACCGTCGTAAATAGGCGTCAGTTGACCGGCGTCTGGACTCTGATCACGTGACCAGGGGGAGGCTGCAAAGTATTACATCAAAACTATAATACTATTTCTAAACGACTTCAAAGATAAAACAGCCAACCAAGACCGATCTTGAGGTTGACTGCAGGCAGTTCTCGACTTACAACAGTTCATTTAGTGACCGTACAAAGCTACAACGGCAGCGAAAGAAGTGACGTGACCGTTTTTCACACTGGCGACCGTTGCCGTGATCAAAATTCAGATGCTTGGCAACTGACTCGTACTTATGACGGTTGCAACGTCCCAGGGTCATGTCATCCCCTTTTGTGACTGTCCGACAAGCAGAGTCAATGGGGTAAACCAGATTCACTTTAACAACCGTATTACTAACTTAACCACTGCATGGATTCACTTAACAACCGTGGCAAGAGAGGCCGCAAAACAGGACCACACTCACTTAACAAACGTCTCACTTAGCGACAGACATTTTGGGCTGTAAATCACAAGTCAAGGACTAGCTGTATCGGCTCCTTGCAACAAGACACAGCCTCTTTTCTTACCTGAACACAATTGCATCTGCTTTCTTGTGGACTGCCAATTCAGTCTGAAAATATGCTCATTTTAAAAACCGCAGTCTTTATTGGAAAAAAGGAGGACTTTATTCCAATTCAGAACGAGGTGTGCAGGTGGCACACAAGACAGAAACCCGCAATGTTTGTGTACCTGCTTAGGAATTTGGTGAGCAAACAAGGCAGCTTTTCACTCAGTTGCACCCGGTCCAAGTGAGTCAAATATGACAAGGTCATATAACCTCAAAGAGATGAAAACAGGCCAGTAATTTTCCCTATCCCCCCCCCACCCCCGTTATCACGGAATGGGATGGACAGCTTCCCTCATTTAAAAGGCAGGAAATGTATATACAGGAAGTCCTCGGCTTACGACCGCAACTGAGCCCAACATTTCATTTGTGAAGTGAGTTTTGCCCCCTTTTACGACTTTTTCTCCTTGCCACACTTGGTAAGCGAATCACTGCCGATGTTAAGTTAGTCGCACGGTCGTTAAAGCGGAATCTGGCTTCCCCCGTTGACTTTGCTGGCCAGAAGGTCACAAAAAGGGGATCGCGTGACTCTGGGACCCTGAAACGGTTATAAATGTGAGTCAGTTGTCAAGCATTTTGATCCCGTGATCACAGGGATGCTGGTCGTAAACTGTGAAAGACAGTCGTTAACTCACTTTTTCAGGGCCCTTGTAACTTTGAACTGTTGTTAAGTCATGGGCTACCTGTATCCCTTTTGCAGACGCGTAGGTTTTGTTTACGTGACATAGTAAATTACAAACTAGCCAATTGTGGGCTGGGTGACCCCAGGAAACTGAGTGGAGGATGCTACGATCGAATTTTCCAGAGAAAGAAGCACAAGGCCAGGGGTAGGCAACCTTGGCTCTTTTATGACTGGTGGACTTCAACTCCCAGAATTCCTGAGCCAGCCATGCTGAGGGGAAAGGGAGGTTTCCAAGCTGAGCCATGCTGGCTCAGGAATTCTGGGAGTTGAAGTCCACGAGTCCTAAAAGAGCCAAGGTTGCCTACCCCTGCACTGAATCGGGGCAAAATCTATCCCAGCCAGCACTCTATATCTCATAAAATCTCCTTTGCAGCAAACAGCTGCAAAATGCACATAATTTGTTCCATGGAAACACTTGTGGGCACTTATGCCTCTGTAGCTACTTTTCATCACGCCCCAAAGGTAACAGAATCACACAAGAAATCTTTTCAGACAGGAAATAGATGTTATAGGGTGGGGGGAAAGAGAAAGTATTATGGATTCCTACATTGCTATTTTTTTGGAAAGAAACGGTCCTATTTCTGTTAGAAGAGAATTGTGGGTTCCTTGGTGCTCTCTGAGCTTGGTTTTCTTGCAGATGTTTGATTACACAATTAGCTAACATCATCGGTGCTAGAAGGGAGTGGGGATTGCAGAGAGGAGGAAAAGGAGAGTAGGAGAAGAAAAGAGGAAAAGAAGAAATACGGAGTCCTTGCTGCTCTCTAAGCTGGGCCATTTTCTTACAGGTATTTCATGACCCTACTAAATAGGGAACATCATCCATATTAAAAGAGAGTGGGGGTTGGTGGAGAGCAGGATTGTGGGGTCTTTGGTTCTCTCTGAGATGGGCTGCTTTCTGGCAGATATTTCATGATCCTACTAAATAGGGAACATCTTCAGTGCTAGAAGGGAAACAGAGAGCAAATCCCACTCCCCTCTAATACTGATGATATTACCTAGTTGGGTCATGAAATGTCTGCAGGAAAATCACCAAGCTGAGAGACCACCAAGGACCCCACAGTCCTCCTCCTCTCTGCACATCCCCCCTTGCTTCTAACACTGATAAAGTTACCTCGTTGGCTAATGAAACGTCCACAAGAAAACAATCAAGGTCAGAGAGCATCGAGGATCCACAGTTCTCCTCTTCCTCCATCATTCCAGAAACCCCTCCCCCCTTCTAGCACTGATGATGCTGCCTAATTGGGTCATGAAACGTGTGTAAGAAAACCACCAAGCTCAGAGGGCTCCAAGGACCCCACAGTCCTATTTGTCTTCTTCTCTTGTGGCAGCAAAACAAATGAATGTGTGCCCTTTGTCTGCTTAGATCGGGGATCTAAGGCGGCTGAGGAATTCTGGGAGTTGAAGTCCACAAGTCATAAAAGGGCCAAGTTTGAAGACCCCTGGCTTAGATGGAGCAGCTGCCCACTTCTTGCCCAGGACCTCCAGAGACTAAGCAAGGCGTTTGCACAAAGCAGGAAGGAGAGACACCACTGGATGCAATCTGAAACCTTCCAGCCCTGAGATGTGACTCCATCCAGGGCAGCTTTTCTCAACCTTGGCTACTGTGGGCTTCAACTCCCAGAATTCCCCAGCCAACATGCTTTAAGATGGGTGGGCTTCAACTCCCAGAATTCCCCAGCCAGCATGCTTTAAGATGGGTAGACTTCAACTCCCAGAATTCCCCAGCCAGCAGGTTTTAAGAGGGGTGGACTGACTCCCAGAATTCCCCAGCCGGTATGCTTTATGAGGGGAGGACTTCAACTCCCAGAATTCCCCAGCCAACATGCTTTAAGATGGGTGGACTTCCACTCCCAGAATTCCCCAGCCAGCATGCTTTAAGATGGGTAGACTTCAACTCCCAGAATTCCCCAGCCAGCAGGTTTTAAGAGGGGTGGACTGACTCCCAGAATTCCCCAGCCGGTAATGCTTTATGAGGGGAGGACTTCAACTCCCAGAATTCCCAGCCAGCATGTTTGACGATGGGTGGACTTCCACTCCCAGAATTCCCCAGCCACCCTGTTTTAAGAGGGGAGGACTTCAACTCCCAGAATTCCCAGCCAGCATGCCTTAAGATGGGTGGGCTTCAACTCCCAGAATTCCCTAGCCACCGTTTTATTTGGGGAGGACTTCGATTCCCAGAATTCCCCAGCCACCATGTTTTGAGAGGGGTGGACTTCAACTCCCAGAATTCCCCAGGCAGCTATAACTATAGTTACCCTGGGAATTGAAGTCCACCCATCTTCAAGCAGCCAAGATCGAGAAACTCTGGCCCAGAGGGAGGCCAAAGTGCCCCGCTTCCAGGAGAAACCACCCCCCCAGGCCAAAATAAAGCGACCCCAACTGAAAATAAAACTTTCCAAAGACCCTTCTTGACCCTCCTCACAAACGTCCCCCCCACATTGGCCTTGGGGGGGGAGGCCAAGCAGCCCCCCCCATCCACGGCCGACCGAAATGTCCCGCCGAGCCATTCACGCAGCGCGCATGCGCCCTTGAGCGCGCTGCCGCCTCCTCCCTCCCGCCCGGCTTGCTTCGCTCTTCCTTTCTCCCCCCCCCGCCCCCCGCGCGCGCGCGCGCGCGGCCCTCCTTGTGCCGTTTTTCCCGCTCCGTTTCCGCGCTCACCGCCGCCGTGGCTCCCCTCCTGGCGCCTCGAGCGCCCGGAGGGAAGGGAGGAAGGCCCGAGGGTTGCCGCAGGAGCCCGGGGCGAGGCAGAGGCCCCATGACGGGGCGGGGGGGCGCCGGGAAGGAGGCGACGAAGGGCGACGAAGCCTCCGGCCCAGCAGCCTGTGATTTTTTCCTCAGGCGGGCTGGCTCGCGCCGCTCAAGGCCTCCATGGCGCCACTTCCGGCCCGGACCGGAAGTCACCCCGTCCTGCCCTGCCAAGGCGCGCGCGGGGCCTGGCGGGAGGGGCGGGGCCGGGCCGGGCGAGCCGGTTTCCATGGAGACGGCCCAAGAGGCCTAACTAGGCCGCGGCCTCTTCTGTGTGGGCCAGGCGGCCATGGCGGCGGCGGCGCTCGGTGTCCTTCTGTTCTGCCTGTTGCTCCCGAGCCCGAGCTGCGCCGACGACGGCTGGGACCCGTCCGGATACCTGCTCTATTGCCCCTGCATGGGTGAGGCCCGGGTTCCGCCGCTTCGGGGCTGCCGTTCCTGCTCTCCCGCCCATGGCTTGAGAGGACGAGATAGGGAGCGGGTGGACTTGCCCCGGCTCCCTTCGCCCTGCACTGCCGGCCTCCGACGGGACGCCTTCCTCGGGGGCTGGACTACAACTCCC
Source organism: Azemiops feae (assembly GCA_023970755.1). Lineage (NCBI taxonomy): Eukaryota > Metazoa > Chordata > Lepidosauria > Squamata > Viperidae > Azemiops > Azemiops feae. Next base: position 117,144 of record JALGBA010001503.1, read on the forward strand.
ATCATCCCCGCGCGCCCTGGGAGTCCTGCTGGCAAGGGGGGGGCGATTGAGCAAGGCTTTAGGACGGGTGGGGAAACCATAGGCCCGTTGATGACTTGTGGACTACAACTCCCAGCATTCCTGAGCCAGCATGACTGGCTGGGGAATTCTGGGAGTTGAAGTCCACAAATCACAAAAGGGCCCATGGTTCCCCACCCCTGCTTTAGGGGGAAAGGAAGCTGCGAAGGTGGGGTCGGGGGTCTTCGAGGTCTTCCCGCAGCTCAGTTTGTTTGCGTTTTATTTAATTTAATTTGGTGGAAGGATGAAATGTGTGGGGCTGCTCCTTTCCCCACTTTCCCACAGGGAAATGCTTATTTATTTCTTGGTTAAATTTATTTGCTGCCTATCTGACCCTGGGGCTTCCCTATATTTATACTTACTTACTTACTTACTTACAGGTAGTCCTCTACTTACAACAGTTCACTTAATGACCGCTCAAGGATACAACAGCACTGAAAAAAAGTAACATGATTGTTTTTCACATTTACAACCGACCACTTACCCCGTGGGTCACGTGATCAGAATTTGGACACTTGGCAACTGGTTCATACTTACGACGGTTGCATTGTCCTGGGTTCACGTGATCCCCTTTTGCGACCTTCTGGCAAGCAAAAGTCCATGGGGAAGCCGGATTTACTTAACAACCGTGTCGCTAACTGAACAACTGTAGTGATTCACTTAACCACAGAGGCAAGAAAGCTTGTAAAATGGAGCAAAACTCACTGAACAAAAGAAAACTCGCTTAACAATTTTGGCCTCAATTGTGGTCGTAAGTGGAGGACTACCTCTATTGCGCTGGAGCGGGTTCTGCTGCTAAAACAACAGCCAAAAAGGTGTCTTATTTGCTGCACAAGTCTATCCCACCCACTCCCATAATCCGTTCGTATACTGGTAGTCCTCGACTTAACGACCATGAGTTGGGACCAAAATGTCCATTGCTAAGCATGCTGGTTGTTAAGCGAGTCGTGCCCAATGTTAACGACCTTTGTGCCACAATTGTGAAGCGAATCGTTAATAGTTGTTAACCGAATTGTGTGGTCATTAACTGAATCCAGCTTCCCCCATTCACTGTGTATTAGAAATTGGTTGGGAAGATCTTAATGGGCGTAAATCCATGCCGGTTGCCAAGCGCTTGAATTTTGACGACGTGACTGGGAATGCTCCGAAGGTTGTAAGTGTGAGGACTGGTCATAAGTTTTTTTTTTGCCAGTGCAGTTGCAGCTTTGAACAGTCGCTAAACGAATATAAGTCGAGCACTACCTTTAACTGAGGAGATTGCTGGAGATTGTCTCAAAGCTTTGCACATACTGCTCATTGTGTACAGAAGCCCAAGAGGGCAAACTGAGTGCTCAGGTCCCCCCAAACAATATCCCTGCGAGGTAGGTGGGCCGAGAAGAAGCATGAGAGGCCCTGAGCGCCCCCAGGAAGTTTCTGTGGCTGAGCGGGGGCCAGAATCTGGGTCTCCCACTTCTAGGCCTGAGTGTTCTGTCCCAGCCTACGTGAGTCATTGTTAAGCTCACAAGGAGAAACCCCTCTTCCAAACAAGCAGGCTGGAACCGCAGGAAAAAACCAATCCCCTTTTACTATTCACAGACCTGAGTCAATGTCCAAGGCAAACAAACACAGTTCACACAAACTCGATTCCTTAACACAAAGGTTGCCTTTGGCAAGCAGCACCTCCCACACCTTCCCTTTTATTATGCAGGCAAGGCGTGGCTTCCTAATGCCTTCTCCTTTGCCTTTGGAGCCGCCCCGTTGCATCCCTCTGTCCTACTCGCTTCTCTTGCCGGCGCTTTCGTGCATCAGGGATATCTCCCAGCTGTGATTCATCACTGTCCAACTCAGCCTCCCAGCACAGCTGTGTCTCAGCCTGAGCGCGAGTGGAGGGGCCAGGCTCCTCGTCCGACTGTAAGTCTTGGAGCTCCTCGGAGCCTTCCTCTGACTCTGATGTCCCTCCAGGCCCCTCCTCTGATTCCTCTGATTCAGCTGCCGGGTCCACTGGCTGGCGAGGAATCACAACACTGAGCTTAGATACAGCTTTGCATCTTGAAACCTCCAAGGTCTCTAAATCAGGGGTCTCCAACCTTTCTTTGTTGGCGGCCCAGTGCGGGGGGGGGGTAGAGAGACCTTTATGCGCCCATGCGCGAAGGGCTGCAAGCGCATGCAAGAATGGGGCCACAATTGCACGTGCAAATGGGGCCATGAGCACCCGCGTGATGCTTGGGCGACACTAGCGTCCACCCACCACAATGCTAGCACGACTGGGGGGTGTCCTCGTGACGCTAGCTAGCGCCTGTACGATGCTCACAGTATTGGGAGCACCTGCATGACGCTAGCGTGAGCCCCCACATGTTGGGGACCTCTGCTCTAAACCCTGATTACTCATTCGTTCATTCCATTTGTGTGGCTGCCCATGTAATGATGGGGAATTGTTCGTTCGTTAATTTAAATTTATGTGCTGCCCGTCTCACTATCCAGAGGGGGGGGTCCAGAACAGGGATCTGGGGTTGATCTCCACTTGGGAGTACAGATGGTCCTCGACTTACAACGGTTCATTTAGTGACCGAAGTTACTACGGCGCTGAAAAAAGTGACTTACGACTGGTTTTGACACTTAGGACCGTTGCAGCGTCCCCGTGATCAGGTGATCGAAATTTGGACGTTTGGCAACTGCATCGTATTTATAACAGTGACGGCCTCCTGGGGTCATGGGATCATCTGACAGGCAAAGAAGACTCGCTTGACAATGTGTTACTAGCTTAATAACTGCAATGATTTACTTAAGAATTAGGGCAGGAAGGATTCTAAAATGGGGCGAAACTCACTTAACGGGTCTCGCTTAGCAACAAATTTTGGGCTCAGTTGCCGTCGTAAGTCGAGGACTGCCTGTATCTTTAATTTCGGCCTCATGCTTGAACTCAGCCTTAAGGGAAGGAGAAAGAGCTTCGTTAAAGGCCTGGCAAGACTTAACGCTGCCCTTTCCTTGCCTGGCGAGTAAGAAACGGTCCTTTATGTTCTGTTCCAAGGGAGATTCGGGAATCAAGCAGATCACTTCCTCGGATCTTTAGCGTTTGCGAAGACGATGAATCGGACACTGGCTGTGCCTCCCTGGATTGAGTACCGGCATCACCGGCCTCCCTACACGAATGTATGTTATTTATATGCTGCCCGTCTCCTTGCCAAGCGACGGTTGGTTGGACTGGATTCAGAGCTTTTGATGTATTACTTATTTGATTTTTATCCCACATTAATTATTGTTTATAAATAATTTAAAGCAGTGAGCCTCCTTACTGCTACTTCCTCCCATTTTCCTTACAACAACAACCCTATGGGATGGGATGGGCTGAGAGAGTGACTGGCCGAATCACCCGACTGACTTTCATGCCTTAGGTGGGATTAGAACTCACCGTCACCTGGTGATTGGCCCAAAGTCATCCAGCCAGTTTTCACGCCTAAGGCGGGACTAGAACTCTCGGTCTCCTGGTGATTGGCCCAAGGTCACCCAGCTGGCTTTCATGCCTAAGGTGGGACTAGAATTCACCGTCTCCTGGTGATTGGCCCAAAGTCACCCAGCTGGTTTTCATGCCTAAGGTGGGACTAGAATTCACCGTCTCCTGGTGACTGGTCCAAAGTCACCCAGCTGGTTTTCATGCCTAAAGCGGGACTAGAATTCACCGTCTCCTGGTGATTGGCCCAAAGTCATCCAGCCGGTTTTCATGCCTAAGGTGGGACTAGAATTCACCGTCTCCTGGTGAGTGGCCCAAAGTCACCCAACCGGCTTTCATGCCGAAGGCGGGACTACAACTCCCTGACTCCTGATGATGAGTGGCCCAAAGTCACCTACTCCGCTTTTGTGCCTAAGGCGGGACTAGAACTCACCGGCTCCTGCTTCCCAGCTCAGCACCTTAACTAGCTCTGATGCACCGGTGGAGATCATTGCAAGCTCCCTTTTGGAGACCCCCCTACTCATTTCAAGACTGTATCCCACCCGCCCATTTGTCCTCTGAATAGGAAGTGGCCAGCTTTTTATTAAACCACGCTGTGTATTTGCTGTCGTTAAGTAATTCATGTGTTCGGTGTATTTGTGTAAATACGGGTTTCTTTTTATTGCAGCTCCACGTTCCTTACCAGGAATATTTCAAGCTGGCCCCTCTGCTCGAATACCACCGAGTGATTAGCTTGGAGGAGTTTATGGAAAAGTTGGCACCCGCCCACTGGCCTCCTGGCGAGAGAGTGGCGTACTGCTTCGAAGCAGCAGCTCAGAGAAGTCCTGACAAAAAGACCTGCCCTATGAAGGTAGGAGGATCTGGGGGAATTCAAGAACTTTTCTACTTCTCCCCAAGGTGCTTTTTCAAGAGGCAACTAGACTTTCTCAGAAAACGGACCGATAGGTGAGGAATCGTGACTGACAAAGAGCTTACGCCAGGGGTCTTCAAACTTGGCCCTTTGATGACTTGTGGACTTCAACTCCCAGAATTCGTGCCTGGCTGAGGAATTCTGGGAGGTGAAGTCCACAAGTCATCAAAGGGCCACGTTTGAAGACCCCCGGCTTACGCAGACAGAAAAAAATGTTTTGGCCAAGCCACAGAGTCAGCCATCAGGAACAATAAACGGACAGAACCAGAAGCAGAACCGTTAAGGATGAAGGTATCTCTGCACCCTTGCCAGGGCCAAAACACCCCCTTCCAACTTCACAGTTCAAGAAAGGAGAGCAGTGACATCCCTAGGAAGAAGCCCAAACATCACCATCCTGCCAGCTGATTAAGGAAGATGCATAGTCATCCTGAACACAGATGACTACAAGCCCAAGGGGAGCCAAATGCACAGGTACAGTATAGGTGCAACTGTGACAGGGATCTCGGAGTCCTAGTGGATAATCACTTAAATAGGAGCCAGCCGTGTGCTGCAGCCGCCAAAAAAGCCAACACAGTGCTAGACTGCATTAACAGAGGGACAGAATCAGGATCACGTGAAGTGTTAATACCACTTTACAATGCCTTGGTAAGGCCACACTTGGAATACTGCGTCCAGTTTTGGTCACCACGATGTAAAAAAGACGTTGAGACTCTAGAAAGAGCGCAGAGAAGAGCAACAAAGATGATCAGGGGACTGGAGGCTAAAACATATAAGGAACGGTTGCCGGAATTGGGTAGGTCTAGTCCAGGGCTAGGCAACCTCGGCTCTTTTATGACTCGTGGACTTCAACTCCCAGAATTCCTGAGCCAGCCATGCTGAGGGGAAAGGGAGAGGTTTCCAAGCTGAGCCACGCTGGCTCAGGAATTCTGGGAGTTGAAGTCCACGAGTCATAAAAGAGCCAAGGTTGCCTACCCCTGGTCTAGTTTAATGAAGAGAAGGACGAGGGGGGACATGATAGCAGCATTCCAGTATCTCAGGGGCTGCCCCAAAGAAGAGGGAGTCAAGCTATTCTCCAAAGTGCCTGAAGGCCGGACAAGAAGCAACGGATGGAAACTAACCAAGGAGAGAAGCAACCTAAAATTAAGGAGGAATTTCCTGACAGTGAGAACAATTAACCAGTGGAACAACCTGCCTCCAGAAGCTGTGAATGCTCCAACTCTGGAAGTTTTAAGAAGAGACTGGACAGCCATTTGTCTGAAATGGTATAGGGTTTCCTGTCTGAGCAGGGGGTTGGAGTAGAAGATCTCCAAGGTCCCTTCCAACTTTATTATTATTATCATTATTATTATCATCATCATCATCATCATCTTCTGAAGGACACGGCCACATATGAGACTCTGAAGAGAGACCCCCACCAACAGTTACCAGAAAAAAGTCACTGATTTCTTGTAACACCACAGAAAGTCCAGTTGCCTCTTGAAAAAGCACCTTTGGGACAACCATGACCTGGATGACTGAGAATCTCCACAGACAACTTTTCTATTTAGAAATAAAGATGAAATAACGTTCATTTTCCCACTCCATTGGCCGTTGTGTTCCAAACAATACAGGCAAGTCCTCGATTTACGACCACAATTGAGCTGCAAATTTCTATTGCTAAGTGAGGCCGTGGTTGAATGACGTGTGCCCCAGATGACGACCTTTTGTGCCACAGTTCTTAAGTGAGTCACTGCGGTCGTTAAACGAATCATGCGATCGTTCAGTGAATCTGGCTCCCCCTATCGATTTTGCTTGCCAGAACCCAGCCGGGTAGGTTACAGATGGTGATCACATGACCACAGGATGCTGCAACCGTTGTAAGTACATGCCAGTTGCCAAGCACCTGAATTTGGATCATGTGACCACAGGGATGCTGCAGTGCTAAACGGGTCATTAGTACTAAATGAATGGTTGAGCATGAACTGAAGAGACTCCTTGGATGAGAAGCAAAAACATTGTCAGAGCATGCACAGTCTTATTGCGCTGAGATAACCCAGGAGTAAACACAGTAAACAGTGGTCTATATTAAATGGTGGTTTATCTTACACTATCTACAATATCATACACCGGGAACAATATACATATACGTGTTAATACAGCAGTCTCCAACATACAGCAGTTACAGCAAGAATACAGAAAAGAGAGAGAGAGACATCAGCAGAGCCTTCCCTTTATACAAAGGCTCTTAAAAAGACACAGACCCTGCTGGCTCTTAAACAGACACAGACCCTGCTGAGTCCTTCCCATCATTGCATCTTACATCTTAACATTACATAAGCCGATTAGCTGTTAATACCTTGACAATGGCTGTACCGTGTTTCCCCCAAAATAATATAAATCATTTATATACTATTTATATAAATAAGATTAAAAAAAATATAAGACCAGGTCTTATTTTTGGGGAAACAGGTTAAGTCAAGGACTACTTGTATGCTTTATGAATCATTTCAGACACTTCATTTTTTTCCCCATATTTCTACTCCGCCTTTCAGTTTAGCTATCAAGCTGCTAACAGGTAGTCCTTGATTTAAGACAGTTCATTTAGTGACCAAAGTGACAACAGCACTGAAAAAAAGTGACTTAACAGTCGTTTTTCACGCTTCCGACCACTGCAGCATCCCCAGGGTTACGTGATCGAAATCCAGATGCAGGGCAGCTGACTCATATTTATGACGGTCACAGTGTCCCGTGTGTGTGTGTGTTTGTGTGTCACATGATCCCCTTTTGCGACGTTCTGATGAGCAAAGTCGATGGGGGAAGGCTGGCTCGGTTAGCAACCGGGTTATTAGCTTAACAACTTGCAGTGATTCACTCAACAACCGGGGCAAGAAAGGTCGTAAAATGAGGCAAAAAACTTCATTTAACAAGTGTCTCACTTAACAACGGAAACGTTGGGCTCCATTGTGGTCGTACGTCGAGGACTTGCCTGCATGCATTTTCAGGAAAGGGCCTTGCTTCTGCTGTTGTGGATGGACCTCCCTCTGTTTCTTTTTTGCAGGATGGGAACCCCTTTGGGCCTTTCTGGGATCAGTTTGGAGTGGAATTTGACAGGTCGGAGCTGTTCGGAGGCCTCTCCTTCGGCGCCTTTTACAAGGACGACTGGAACCAAAGGTAGCAAGTGGCAAATTGCTGACTGGTGTGGAAAAACCCAATGAAAAAGACAAGAGACAGCAGCACAAAACAATAACTCTTACTTTAAGATTCAGAGGTTTATTTTGCTAATGATTTGGAAGCATAATAACACAACATCACTTACATCAATAACCCATTGCAATGAGGACCATGTGGCATAGCAGGTTCCAAAAGGACAGCTATAGGCCAGTGGCAAATCAATCAGGTCCAGTCCCAACCCTTTCCCGTTCTAAGACTGTAGTCAGATGGTTTGCTGACTTTTGCTGACTTTTTACTGACCTGCTGAACATAACTTTCCACATATACCCGTGTACATTAGAACCCGCATCCATTAGCTACTTTCAGTTCCTCTTTTTCCACGGTTACAAATACTCATGTTCCAAATATACACAGAACTACCTACTTTGAAATTTCATATTGCACAAAGCTCAGCAGATTACAAATAATACGTCCGTATTGTGAAACAATATAGAGTTAAAGCTTGGTTTTAAATCACTACTGTGGGGCCTATCTCGAGGTTTGCTCTAGCCTCATCTTGTTATATGAGGAGGGGGCTATATTTTCATCTCCCACTGGGCAGGAATTTTAGTGAGATCAGAGAGGTGCACATCCTGCCTCTTCCTCCCCCCCCCACCGAATAAATAAAATATAGCACTTAAAAAAAAAAAAAAAATGAGGCACCTTAATGCAACATTACATAATCACTTGAGACTGGGAGAAGAAAGACTGGATTTGAACAAGGGTTTCCTGTTGGTTTCAACAAACTCACGGGCAGTAAAGAAGCCCAGTCGTTTTTAGCATGTTTGTCAAATTCTCAGCTCCTGATCCAATCACAGGCAAGTCTGTTTTAACGGTGGTGTCTTAAACGTGACAAAAATAAATAAATACACAATTATGCATATGCCCACATATATGACACACTACAGTAGTGGCCAAAATTGTGGAAACCTTTTGGGAAAAGTGTACTTTTGAGGTTGGATGGTTAATAATACCACTTTTTTGGGGGGAGCAGTACCATAAAGTTATATATCAATGGAAAGATAATTTAATCAAGAATATAATGCAACAAAGTTTGTTCAATTATCTGTACTGTGTTCTATGAAAAGTTATAGCCAAATAACCAGAAAAAGGAAGCACAACTTGCTTAGGTTGATCTCAGGTAGCTTTCCTTCATCCGATTGTAGCCAATGAGCATGAGTGTTTAGAGAGCCAATCAGGTGTCATCTTGTTTTGGCAATGAGCCAATCAGATCACAATAGGATTCAAGTTATTGATGTCCTGTATTGAAGCTGAGAGGAGGACATTTATAATAATAATAATAATAAAGTTGGAAGGGACATTGGAGGTCATCTAGTCCAACCCCCTGCTTAGGCAGGAAACCCTATGCCATTTCAGACAAATGGCTGTCCAGTCTCTTCTTAAAAACTTCCAGTGTTGGAGCATTCACAGCTTCTGGAGGCAGGTGGTTCCACTGGCTAATTGTTCTAACTGTCAGGAAGTTTCTCCTTAGTTCTACTGGCTTCTCTCCTTGATTAGTTTCCATCCGTTGCTTCTTGTCCTGCCTTCAGGCGCTTTGGAGAAGAGCTTGACTCCCTCTTCTTTGGGGCAGCCCCTGAGATACTGGAACACTGCTATCATGTCCCCCCTCGTCCTTCTCTTCATTAAACTAGACATAGTTGTCAATGTGTTATGTGATGGCTATCAAGTTGGCTGGGTTTTCTTGTGTTCTTTCATTGAGTGAGCTTGTAAAACGTAATAAAATTAAAGTGACAGTGCTAAGAGTTGACTGGTCGCCCAGAAAGCGATGCAAAATAGTATTATTAAGTGAACGAGGCTACAGTTATAAAGAAATGAGAAGAAAAATGGGTGGAAACTTAACCAAAGGGGGCATTTCTCCTGTACACTTTTCCCAAAAGGTTTCCACCATTTTGGCCACTACTGTACATGTGAAAGGGAAACGGTCTCCGTGCTTCTGTGTTCTCCTGTCCACTTGATTCAGACTTAACAGTCAGGCTGGCAGGTCTTTTTCCCTTTGGCCACCGAGAGAAAGGATGAATAATTGTGTTTCTCCTCTGTTTTCTCCTAGGTTTCCACTCTCTGAACATCCTGTTCTCGCCCTCCCAGGTGCCCCGGCCCAATTTCCTGTCCTGGAAGAGAACCGGCCCCTGCAGCGCTACATGGTTTGGTCTGATGAGATGGTGGAGAAAGGAGAGTCCTATATCAAGTCACTCCTGATCAGACCCTACGTGGGAATTCATTTGCGTGTGGGTTCAGACTGGGTAAGCGCCTGATTTAGGGGCTCGGGTTTACCACAAGTTCTGTTGTGTTTGGCTGCCACACCAATGACAAAGACACAAGATTGAATCGACAAGAAGAGATTGGACCCCCATGTGTCCGGAATGGTTTAGCCCAGGGGTCTTCAAACTTGGCCCTTTGATGACTTGTGGACTTCAACTCCCAGAATTCCTCAGCCAGGCACGGAATTCTGGGAGTTGAAGTCCACAAGTCATCAAAGGGTCAAGTTTGAAGACCCCTGGTATAGGGTCTCCTGCTTGAGTAGGGGGTTGGACTAGAAGACCTCCGAGGTCCCCTTCCAGCACTGTATTCCATACAGGTAGCCCTTGACATACGACCACAATGGAGCCCCAAATTTTGGTTGCTAAGCGAGGCAATTGTTAAAGTGAATTTTGCCCCATTCTACCACCCTTCTTGCCACAGTTGTTAAGTGAATCACTGCAGTCGTTCAGTTAGTAACACCGTTGTTAAACGAATCTGACTTCTCCATTAACTTGGCTTGTCAGAAGGTCACAAAAGGGTATCAGGTGATCCCGGGGACACTGCAGCCATCATAAATATGAGTCAGATGCCAAGTATCTGAATTTTGATCCCGTGACCACGGGGGGTGCTGCAACGGTCGTAAGAGTGAAAAACCGTCATAAGTCACTTTTTTTTCTGTGCCGTCGCTCAACGAGATGTAAGTCACGGAACTACACAATCATTGATCCCCCAAGCCAATAACATAAATATGAACAGCCACTTGTCTGAGAGCGAGGGCTGGACTTGAGCGAGGGCTGGACTAGAAGACCTCCAAGGTCTCTTCCAGTTCTATTCTGTTCTAAAAGAGAAGCCAGCACTGGCTGTGTTTTTTTTTATATATATATATTTAAGTTTTTATTTTTTTTCCCATACAAACAATACTAATTTTTCAACCAACATGCTGTCATGAGTTTACGTTCACTAATACATATTTAATTCCTAATCCTTTATTCTTTCCTCTAGCCATCGATAAAATAAGTCCCAAGTTTGGTAATATTCTGTTTCTTCTTTTTCTTTCAGTCTCATAGTCAATCTCTCCATCTCTGCGCATTCTAGTATTTTTTTTGATTATTTCTTCATCTGATGGTATTCCTTCATTTTTCCAATATGGCGCAAATAAAATTCTTGCCGCTGTTATGAAACGCAAAATCAAATATAGGCTTTGTTTGTTAGTCTTTTCTGGCATTATACCCAATAAAAAAAAAGTTCAGGTTTAAAATCTACATGTTCTCCCCACATCTTTTCTAGCCAAGTATGGATCTTTTTCCAATAGTTCTTTGCTTTATCACGTGTCCACCAAACATGGTAATACGTGCCTGACTTATGTTTACATTTCCAACATCGATCCGACATATTTTTAAACATTCTTGCTAATCTTGCTGGTGGCAGGTGCCATCTATATAGAACATTTTATATACATTTTCTTTATAAGAAGTTGACCTTGTCAATTTGTAATTTCTTTCCCCTACCTAAAGTTTGCCGTTTTTCTCATTCTATATTATATCCAAAAATATTTTCACCGATCTTATCATTGTTTCTTTAACTTGTTCGCTTTCCATTTCCAAAGTTATCTGTGTTATGCTGTGTTATCTTTTCGACTTTCTGTCTTCTCTTAGAAAAATGCTTGCAACCTGCTGAAGGAGGGCACTACTGGGTCGCATTTAATGGCATCCCCGCAGTGTGTGGGCTACGATCGCAACAACGCCGCGCCCCTCACCATGGATATGTGCTTGCCAGACCTGAACGAGATCAGGCGTGCTGTGAAACTCTGGGTGGAGAAGGTAGAGGCGAAAGCCGTGTTTGTGGCCACCGATTCTGAGCCCTACACCCAGGAGATACAGCAGTGTTTCCAAGAAAAGGTAACCTTCATGAAATAATAAGATTATAATAAGATAACCTTTATGGTCATTGTTTTACTGTGGGCACCCTGGCACACATTAAAAATGAGATTCTGTTGCTTGCTCAGAAGTGTACACATAACACACATAAATGCTATAGACATGCATATGTGTACGCTTACACCCTTACATATAAATACATATAAATAATAAATCACTGTCCCATCTTGAATACATAACGGAAGGAGGAAGCTTGAGAGTTCACAAGGTTGATACTGTATGGCAGGGGTCCCCAAGCCCCGGTCCATGGACCGGCACCGGGCCGCGGCATGCCAGCAACCGTTCTACACAAACAAGCAAAGCCCCATCCACGGGATGCAGGCAGCACACACAATCACGCACTCTCCGGTCAGCGGAAAAACCTCCATGGAACCGGTCTCTGGTGCCCAAAAGGTTGGGGACCTTTGCTGTATGGCGCAAAACAGACTGAATCTGGATGTTCTGCTTCGGATGTTCTGCTTCTCCTGTTTGAGCAGAGGGCTGGACTAGAAGACCTCCAAAGTCCCTTCCAGATCCTATCCTATCCTATTCTATTCCATTCCATTCTACAATCTATTCTATTCTATTCTGCTTATCTCTACCAGTGTTGGCAGTGAGATACAGGAAGTCCTGTAACTTTCGGCCAGTCACCAGGAGGCGGTGAGTTCTAGTTCCACCTTTGGCACAAAAGTCGGCTGGGTGACTTTGGGCCAGTTACCAGGAGATAGTGAGTTCTGGTTCCACCTCTGGTACAAAAGCCAGCTGGGTAACTTGGGGCCAGTCACCAGGAGACGGTGAGTTCTAGTTCCACCATTGGCACAAAAGCCAGCTGGGTGACTTTGGGCCAGTCACCAGGAGATGGTGTGTTCTGGTTCCACTTCTGGCACAAAAGTCGGCTGGGTAACTTTGGGCCAGTCACCAGGAGACAGCGAGTTCTAGTTCCACCATTGGCACAAAAGCCAGCTGGGTGACTTTGGGGCAGTCACCAGGAGATGGTGTGTTCTGGTTCCACCTCTGGCACAAAAGCCGGCTGGGTAACTTTTGGCCAGTCACCAGGAGGCAGTGAGTTCTAGTTCCACCTCTGGCACAAAAGTCGGCTGGGTAACTTTGGGCCAGTCACCAGGAGATGGCGAGTTCTAGTCCTGCCTTAGGCACGAAAAGCCCAACTGGGTGACTCTATGCCAGTCAATCTCTCTGAGCCCAGCCCACCTCGCAGGATTATTCTTGTGGGGAAAATAGGAGGAAGGAGTGTACTGACCACCGAGTTATTTATAAAAATGATGAAGGAGGGATATAAATAAATGACATTGAAAAGTGATGCCTTCTGCCTTCTGTTTTCTCCTTTGCAGATCAAAGTGGTCCATTTGCAACCCGAGGTGGCCCAGTTAGACCTGTACATCCTTGGCCAGTCTGACCACTTCATCGGCAACTGCGTCTCCTCTTTTACCGCCTTTGTCAAACGGGAGAGGGACGCGCACAGGAGGCCGTCTTCCTTTTTTGGCATGGACTACCCCCCTCAACTGCGGGATGAATTATAACCCACGGAGGACACTGTGCGTTGCGTCTCGGGACACACAACTCGGGCTTCACACAAAGCCCCCTTGGAAGCAAGGCTGCAGCTGGTCAGTTGTGCGGAATTCGTCCCGGTGCGTTCTTTTATAGTCTGAGCTGGAAGACCAGAGCGACTTCTCGGAAAAATCCCATTTTTTTCCTTCCCCTGTAATGGTTGAATCAAGGAATCCTCTGAATCGACCACTTGAGCTTCCTCGTTCCCTTTTCACAGCCTTTTTACCTCAGTCAGAATGAATCTCTCAGCTGGTGCACCGTATTTTAAGACGGCACAATCAATAAATCATAAAAAATGTTCTGGATCTCAAAAGTGGCAAATAGAAGACAATGTAATTATCCTTGTAAGTGGTTAACACTTTCCAAAACAGATTTAATCTCCACGTCCTCTTAGTTGGACTAGGGCAGGGGTAGGCAACCTTGGCTCTTTTATGACTCGTGGACTTCAACTCCCAGAATTCCTGAGCCAGCCATGCTGATGGGAAAGGAAGAGGCTTCCAAGCTGAGCCAGGCTGGCTCAGGAATTCTGGGAGTTGATGTCCATGAGTCATGAGGGGGCCATAGTTCCCCCATGCTGGCTCAGGAATTCTGGGAGTTGAAGTCCACGAGTATGAGGGGGCCATAGTTCCCCCATGTTGGCTCAGGAATTCTGGGAGTTGAAGTCCACAAGCCATGAAGGGGCCATAGTTCCCCCATGCCGGCTCAGGAATTCTGGGAGTTGAAGTCCACAAGCCATGAAGGGGCCATAGTTTCCCCATGCCGGCTCAGGAATTCTGGGAGTTGAAGTCCACAAGCCATGAAGGGGCCATGGTTCCCCCATGCTGGCTCAGGAATTCTGGGAGTTGAAGTCTACGAGTCATAAAAGAGCCAAGGTTGCCTACCCCTGGACTAGGGAGACTAAACCTGAATTTGTTGGAATCTGTTAACGTGATTTTGGTATCTTCAGAACTAATTAGCATTGAAGCCTCTAACGAGGAGTGGGCTGCCAAACACATTTATATATTTTTTTAAAAATAAAATGGTTCAGAATAAAAGCGAGGTATTTTGGAACGGTTTTGTATTGTATTTTTACAGAAATCACAGCGTAAAAGTGAAATAAAGTCATTTTTTCTAACAAAAACAAAAAAACCCTCACTCCTTATTTTTGCTGAATAAATCAACCCATTTTTTTCCAGAGTTCTGGATACAGGCAGTCCTCGACTTACGACTGCGATTCAACCCACAATTTCTGTTGCTAAGCGAGACAGCTGTGAAGTGAGTTTTGCCCCATTTTGTGACTTTTCTTGCCATGGTTGTTAATGGTTTCCTCATTGACTTCGCTTGTCAGAAGGTGGCAAAAAGTGATCCCGTAACTTGGGACGCTGCAACCGTCATAAATACGAGCCAGCTGCCAAACATCTGGATTTTGATCATGTGACCATGGGGGATGCTGCAATGGTTGTAAGTGACAGAGGGTCATAAGTTACTTTTTTCAGTGATGTAACTTTGAACGGTCACTAAATAAACTGTTGTAAGTCAAGGATTACCTGTATCTTGCTGGAGAAGACCGTGGAAATAAATGGATCATGAAACCAACCAATCCAGAGTTCTCATTTGAGGCATAAATTATTCTAATTATTCTATTTCTATTCTATCCTAATTCAAGGGCATGATGGGAAGGCTCAGCTCTCTGGAGAGCTAAGAGTCAAGAGTGACTTGATGGTAATGTCAAGACCAAGTTGCTTTGAGGAGTCCATAATGTTGGGAAAGGTAGAAGGAAAGAGAAGAAGAAGAGGATGATCAAGGTGGATGGACTCAAGTTACAGTGATGGAAGACTTCCAGTTACCACTGGAAGACCTGAAGGACCAGGTTGGGCACAGATCATCATGAAGAATATCTATGTGGTCACAAACAGTCAATTATGACCTCAGACTCGATGGCACATAAGCAAGGTATATAAAAGCAGGCAGTGGTGGTGGGGGCACCATTAGGAGACCTGAAGGACCTGGTTGGGGACGGTTCACCTTAGAGAAGATCAATCCATCTGGTTGCTAAAAGATGACACTGATTTGATGGTGCATAATCAATGTCAGGACCAAATTCCTTTTGAGAAGTCCATTGTTCTGTCCCAGTCCTTCTTAAGCTCCAAAGGAGAAACCCCTCTTCCAACAAGCAGGCTGGAACCACAGGAAAAAACCAACCCCCTTTTATTATTCACAGACCTGAGTCAATGTCCAAGGCAAACAAACACAGTCCACAGAAACTCGATTCCTCAACACAAAGGTTGCCTTCGGCCACCAGCACCTCTCACACCTTCCCTTTTATAATTCAGCCAAGGCCTGGCTTCCTAATGCCTTCTCCTTTGCCTTTGGAGCCGCCCCATTGCATCCCTCTGTCCTACTCGCTTCTCTTGCCGGCGCTTTCGTGCATCCTGGATATCTCCCAGCTGTGATTCATCACTGTCCAACTCAGGCTCCCAGCACAGCTGTGTCTCAGACTGAGCACGAGTAGAGGGGCCAGGCTCCTCGTCCGACTGTAAGTCTTGGAGCTCCTCAGAGCCTTCCTCTAACTCTGATGTCACTCCAGGCCCCTCTTCCTCCTCCTCTGATTCCTCAGACTCAGCTGCCGGGTCCACTGGCTGGCGAGGAATCACAGCATCCAAAATGGTGGTAAAAGTGGAAGAGAAGAAGAAGAGGATGACCAAGGTGGATGGACTCAGTTATAGTGGTGGTGAGGGCACCATTGGAAGACCTGAAGGACCAGGTGAGGACAGAACAGTCTGAAGAAAATCTATGTGATCGTGAAGAATTAACACCAATTTGATGGCACGTCATGATCTCTCTGAGTATCTACTATGATTCTGAGAGCTTGCTTAGCAACGTGGCTCTTCCTTTGCTGTTTCTCCTGAAAATCTGGTCCGGCTTCTCTCTTGAAGCTGTCTTGCTTGAAATAATAATGGGCTTTTTTTTTGGGGGGGGGGGCATTTTTCTTAACTTTCAAGCTGTGAATTTTTAAAAAGTGTTAGCAGAAATAACCAATCTGCTTTCATTGTGTCCAGCCTGCAGCCGCCAGGCCACGTGCAGTCCTCGTCTATAGTGCAGCCACACAAGATTGTAAACCTTTATTATTATGTGACTTTGTATATATTAACTATATTATGTATTTTACATGCAACCCAAGACAATCCTTCTTCACTCGGTGTGGCCCAGGCAAGTCAAAAGTTAGCACGCTCCTGTTCCTCTAAATCGGGTCTCCAAGTCTGGCAACTTTAAGACTTTTTGGACTTCAACTCCCAGAATTCCCCAGCCAGTATGAAATACTACTACTACTACTACTACTAATAATAATAATATAATAATAATAATAATAATAATAATAATAATAATAATAATAATAATAATAATAATAATAATAATAATAATAATAATAATAATAATAAATAATAATAATAATAAAGTTGGAAGGGACCTTGGAGGTCATCAAGTCCAACCCCCTGCTCTGGCAGGAAACCCTACACCATTTCAGACAAATGGCTGTCCAGTCTCTTCTTAAAAACTTCCAGTGTTGGAGCATTCACCGCTTCTGGAGGCAGGTTGTTCCGCTGGTTAATTGTTCTGTCTGGGAGTTGAAGTCTGTAAGTCTTAAAGTTGCCAAGTTTGGACTTGCTGGCTGTGGAATTCTGGGAGTTGAAGTCCATAAGTCTTAAAAGTTGCCACGTTTGGAGAGCCCTGATTTAGCACGTTGTGTGATCTCGGCCATGGTGGCTTGTCAATTGACTGTCATCGTTAGTGGAAACTCACCAAACTCTGCTTATTCAATAAACCTGGATTAGACTAAGCCAGGACGCAAGCTGGCGAGAAAGACTTCTTTATAGGGCTACAAAGAGTTATTTTCCTGTGAGAAATACAGTTTCCATCAGCTTCCTGATTTGATGGTGGTTGGATCGTGTATCAGTTCATCTGCCTTTGATTGTAGGGAAATGTTCATAATGGAACAGAAAGAAGGTTTAGAACATGGGAGGAAGAATCAGGAAGAATGTTTTGGGTGAAAGAAGCAGATCTAACAGAATAATGTGGGAAGGGACCTTGGAGGTCTTCTAGTCCAATCCCTGCTCAGGCAGAAGACCCTATACCATTTCAGACAAATGGTTGTCCAGTCTCTTCTTAAAAACCTCCAGTGATAGAGCACCCACAACTTCTGGAGGTAAGTCGTTCTACTGATTAATAATCAAGAAATCCCTCCTTATTTCCAGAGTGGATCTCTCATTAATGAGCTTCCACCCATGACTTCTTGCCCTGCCCTCAGGTGTTTTGGAGAACAGAACAGAACAAAATAACAGTTGGAAGGGACCTTGGAGGTCTTCTAGTCCAACCCCCTGCTCAAGCAGGAGACCCTATACCAGGGGTAGGCAACCTTGGCTCTTTTATGACTCGTGGACGTCAACTCCCAGAATTCCTGAGCCAGCATGGCTCAACTTGGAAACCTCTCCCTTTTCCCTCAGCAATGCTGGCTCAGGAATTCTGGGAGTTGAAGTCCACGAGTCATAAAAGAGCCAAGGTTGCTTACCCCTGCCCTATACCATTTGAGACAAATGGCTGTCTAGTCTCTTCTTACAAACCTCCAATGATGGAGCACCCACAACTTCTAGAGCAGGGGTAGGGCAACCTTGGCTCTTTTATGACTCGTGGACTTCAACTCCCAGAATTCCTGAGCCAGCCACGCTGAGGGGAAAGGGAGAGGTTTCCAAGCTGAGCCATGCTGGCTCAGGAATTCTGGGAGTTGAAGTCCACGAGTCATAAAAGAGCCAAGGTTGCCTACCCCTGTCCTAGAAGCAAGCCGTTCTTTTTGATGACCTCCTTGCCCTCGTCTACCAAGCCATAATTTCCAGTTTATGTCTCCACCAGAGATGGAATAGCATCCCAAATCTACCTCAGAAAGGAAGATGAAGCTAGAAGAAGCAGGAGAAACTCTGCAGCTTAGGAGAAAAAAAGCAAGACCACCCGTGTAAGTTCCAATTAAGCTGATTTATTAGCCTGTCCAGTGTGCAGAAATCCCCTCAACTAATCATGGTTAGTACAGTTTTGGAGCTAGATAAGGATTAATGGACTTCAAAGGGGAGGGTGGGGCTGGACTTAGAGCATTTCTGTTTACATAGCAAATCCAGGAGAAGTCCTCTTTTCACTCGGCCCCCAGGCCCAGCCGTTCCTTCTCTAACTTCTCCCAACGGTGGTGGCCCCTTGTAACTGCTGCTTTGATCTTGAATTCGTTCCTTCCTCAGTTGTAGCAGAAGCATCTCTGTCGCCATTTTCTTCGCTGCAAAGAGTGAGCAAGATCAATGGGAAGGATTTGGCTGGGGGCTGGTTTCGAAAGACAACAGCAAGAACGATGGGCTTTTAATCCCGTTCACCTGTCCATTCTATCCCCATTAGGTAGCTTTCTTCAACCTTGGCTGCCCGGTATCACCATCAAGCCTTCAGCATTATGGGCATCAACTCCCATAATGAGGGTGAAGGTTCGCTCTTGTGAGTTGTAGTTGGTTTCCCTGACCCTGTGTGCAGCAGCAGCCAAAAAAGCTAATACAATCCTGGGTTGTATAAACAGAGGCATAGAATCAAGGTCACACGAAGTATTAGTACCGCTTTATAAAACCCTAGTGAGGCCACACCTGGAATACTGCAGCCAGTTTTGGTCACCATATCACAAAAAAGATGTTGAGAGTTTGGAAAATGTTCAGAGAAGAGCAATTAAGATGTTCAAAGGCTGGAGACTAAAACATATGAAGAACGGCTGCGGGACTTGGGTCTGGCTAGTCTAAAGAAAAGAAGAAATAGGGGAGACATGATAGCAGTGTTCCAGTATTTGAGGGGCTGCCACAAGGAAGAGGAGGGGGTCAAATTATTCTCCAAAGCACCAGAGGGAAGGATGAGAAACAACAGTTGGAAACTGACCAAAGAGAGAAGCAACCTGGAATTGAGGAGAAACTTCCTGATAGTGAGGACAATTAACCAGTGGAACAGCTTGCCACCAGAAATTGTGGGCACCCCATCACTGGAGATTTTTAAGAAGAGACTGGACATTCATCTATCTGAGATGGTGTAGGTTCTCCTGTTTGAGCAGAGGGCTGGACTAGAAGACCTCCAAGGTCCCTTCTAGCTCTATTCTATTCTAATCTCCCCATCACAAGATCAATCAATCAGAATAAAGCTGGAAAGGTCCTCTACTCCAACCCCCTGCTCAAGCAGGAGACCCTATACCAGGGGTCTTCAAACTTGGCCCTTTTATGACTTGTGGACTTCAACTCCCAGAATTCCTCAGCCAGGCACGCATAAAAGGGCCAAGTTTGAAGACCCCTGCCCTATAACATTTCAGACAAGTAACTATTCAGTCTTTTCTTAAAGTTGCAGGGAGCACCCACAACTTATGAAGGCAAAGCTGTTCCACTGGTTAATTGTTCTCACTGTTAGGAAGTTTCTCCTTAGGCTGCTTCTCTCCTTGATTAGTTTCCATCCGTTGCTTCTTGTCCTGCACTCTGGTGCTTTGGAGAATAATTTGACCCCCTCTTCTTTGTGGCAGCCCCTCAGATACTGGAATACTGCTATCACGGCCCCCCTAGTCTTCTTTTCTCTAGACTAGTCAAACCCAAATCCTGCAATCGTTCTTCATGTTTTAGTCTCCAGGCCTTGGATCATCGTAGTTGCTCTCCTCTGCACTTTTTCCAAAACCTCAACATCTTTTTTGTAACGTGGTGACCCAAACTGGATGCTGTATTCCAGGTGTGGCCTTACTAAGGCTTTACAAAGTGGTACATGATTGTAGCTAGAATCAGAATGGAACGGCCATTATGCCAATTTCATAAAGACATAATTGGCTGATGATGTCAGATGTCCCTATGACAGTGATGGCGAACCTTTTAGAGACCGAGTGCCCAAACTGCAACCCAAAACCCACTTATGCATCGTCGAGTGCCGGGTGGGTGTGGCCCATTGGCTGGGCGTGGCCAATTGGGTGGGCGTGGCTGCGGTGGTAACGGCAGACAGGGTGGGACTAAAAAGTTCAATCAATCAATTCCAACTTTGCAAGATCTTTTTTTTTCCCCCGCGAGAAGTTGAAATTGACTGATTGAACCTTTTTTTTTTTTGCACACGGCAGTGGAGGCCTAAAGCGAAAAGGTTTTATAAAACCCAGCTGAAGGCCTAGGACTGGGGTGACGGCGCGCGTGCCCACAGAGAGGGCTCTGAGTGCCGCCTCTGGCACCCGTGCCATAGGTTCGCCACCACTGGCTTAAGGCTTAAGCCTCCATCTCTGAGGACCTCAAGGAGATACTCACCGTATTCCAGCTCTTTCTGGGTTATTCTGGGTTTCAGGGTTCCAACGAGCTTCTTTTGCCGGCTGAGATATACCAGATGAGAGGTGAAAATTGGCAGGAAAAGAACCCACGTCAGCATCTTTGGGGGCCCAAGATTCCCTGCAGTAAGAAGAGAATACAGATCTAGGAGTGCAGGGTTCAAGAGGTCGTGACCCGGAGTGTCACTACAGGTAGACTTACGACCACAGCTGAGCCCAAAATGTATGTTGCTAAGTGAAACATTTGTTAACTGAGCTTTGTCCCACTTTACGACTTTCCTCGCCACGGTTGTTAAGTGAATCATTGCCGCTGTTAAGTTAGTAGCATGGCTGTTAAGTGAATCGGGCTTCCGCATAGACTTTGCTTGTCGGAAGCTCTCAAAAGTTGATCCCATGACCCCGGGACAGCGCAACCGTCGTAAATGTGAGTCAGCTGTCATCAATCAGGTGACCACGAGGATGCTGCAACTGGTCGTAAGTGTGGAAAACGGTCCTAAGTCGCTTCTTTCAGTGCCGTTGTAACTTTGTACAGTCACTAAGCGAACTTGTTAAGTCGAGGACTGCCTGTATTGGCGAACTGAGTGGCTTTACAATTTGATTATTAAAAATAACTAAAGTTAATAGAAAATAAGAATGTTACACTGTATTATTAATTAGATGATTGTAAGATGGTGAGAAATAGAATATATTCAAATAGACAAGATGTGTATCCTGAATACTAGACTTTGTGATGAATTGTGATAAAGGGAACTTTGGTCACTTAAAACTTGGAAATTATAAATATTAAATGTTAAATTTAAATATTAATGGGAAACTAAAAATTGGGAAAAATTAATTAGGATATTGATCGTCTATAAAGACTGAATGTTAAAATAACCACCATATGTATAAGCTAAAAATTATTGATAAATGTAAGAATGTTATTTTTATTTAATTGATATAATAAGAATTGTATTAGCTTAAACATGAGACAGTAAATACTAAGGGGAAATGTAAAATTAGAAAATCAATAAAACATTAAAAAAATGATTGTAACTATGATCTATATAATATATGACCTATCGCTTTGTTGTCGTAGGTACACTGAGAGCTTCTTTGGCCAATAACACTTGGCCAATAAAAAGTCTATTCCATTCCATTCCATGGGATGGCGAGACATCGTAGAATCCTGAGTAATCTCACATTGTATGGATCTATTCCTACCCCCGAAACCAGAGAAAGGAGGAGAACCGCCATAAAACATTGTCACCAATTTCCACCGACCAGAAAAATATGGAAGGTGCTGGTACTGGAGGCCACCCAATGTTCCAGGAGAACCAGGACTTAGCCAGAAATCCCATCCATTTAACTGGAACCGAACAGGACTCAGACATTAACCACACTTCTTGTGTCTTTACAGTCAAAAGATTAAATAAACAATGGTGCACTCCACCTCAAGAACTGCTTAAGCGCTGTCTGAACCAGATCTACCAGTTCTTCACAACCCACAGTGCAAAGAATAAAAATAATCCAGTGCTTAAACAGGATGAGTTATGGATTCTTTTGAGCAATTTCAAGGCTAAAAGAGGACCACTTTTGAGAGCCTCTTAGTAGTTACCCCTCATAGTTCACCTTCTCACCTGTAAGTTACCTCTCATAGTTCACCTCACCTGTAGTTCCCCCTCATAGCTCACCTCACCTGTAGTTACCCCTCATAGTTCACCTCACCTGTAGTTACCTCTCATAGGTCACCTCATCTGTAGTTACCTCATAGTTCACCTCACCTGTCGTCTCTTCATAGCTCACCTCACCTGTCGTCTCTTCATAGCTCACCTCACCTGTAGTTACTTCATAGCTTACCTCACCTGTAGTTACCCCTCATAGTTCACCTCCTCACCTGTAGTTATCTCTCATAGTTCATCTCACCTGTAGAGTTACCTCATAGTTCACCTCACCGGTAGTCTCTTCATAGTTCACCTCACCTGTAGTTACCTCTCATAGTTCACCTCACCTGTCGTCTCTTCATAGTTCACCTCATCTGTAGTTACGCCTCATAGTTCACCTCACCTGTAATTACCTCATAGCTTACCTCACCTGTAGTTACCCTCATAGTTCACCTCACCTGTAGTTATCTCTCATAGTTCACCTCACCCGTAGTCTCTTCATAGTTCACCTCACCTGTAGTTACCTCATAGTTCATTTCCTCACCTGTAGTTACCCTCATAGTTCACCTCACCTGTAGTTACCTCTCATGGTTCACCTCACCTGTAGAGTTACCCCTCGTAGCTCACCTCCTCACCTGTAAATCCAGAATTATCCAGAGAGATGATTTTGGAGCCCCTGAATGAAGGGGGAGAAAAAAATTAAGCCATTACCTGTCTGGGTTTCTGCTTGGGCTTTGTGGGATATCTAGCTGGGAAGGCACCTTATTAAGCCTTGAGGAAGAGGCGTGGGAGCTACCTCAACAGAGATAAGTTGATTGCTAGGTGGGAGAACAAGTACAGTACTTGCTAATGTCTAGAGATGGACCTTTGGACCTTCTTCATCTTCCTCCAGAAAGGATCACATTGTCCGTTTTCTGCTTTTTTTTAATTGCAACTGTTACAACTT
The DNA here is from genome assembly GCA_023970755.1 of Azemiops feae. Lineage (NCBI taxonomy): Eukaryota > Metazoa > Chordata > Lepidosauria > Squamata > Viperidae > Azemiops > Azemiops feae. Next base: position 140,381 of record JALGBA010001503.1, read on the forward strand.
ACTCTGGGACAAAGTGAGCCCCATCATAGATATTGCTGAAAGAAAAATCTTCATCAGGGTCCAGTCCAAGCCGGGAATAAACAACATGGAGACTGCTTTAGAAAGAAGGTTGTAGTTTATTGAAGAGGAGAGCCAGACAGAAAGATAGCTCTGGAAAAAAAAGAAGTGGAGTAGGGAGTGATGGGTTTTTATACCTTCTGGGGCTCTTGAGGTTGTTTCCTGTTCCTGTTTGAGGATTTGTATTTCCTGTGTCGTGTACTTTGACCTGAGTCTGAGTGTGCCCCTTTGGCATCTGTGGGTTGATCCTATTACGTCCTGTCTTAGAGTTTGGGTGGGGTATGTAGATTTTAAGGGTCTTTGTCTTCCTGATCTCTTCAGCTTCTAGCTGGAGTGCTCCAATCTTCCTGAATGGATTATTACATCTGCATTTCTACATCTGGTTTCTGCTGAGTTGTCTGGCTGGGTGTGTGTGTGTGTGTGGGGAAGTTTCTGCCTTTTTGAATATCTTCTCCATTATTCCTTTGAGGAAATATATTCTGCCTTAATATTCCCAAAAATATTTCTTTTCTCTGGATTGTTCCCAGTGTTTCGCCCCATTTTAGCCCCTTTCTTGCCATAGTTCAGTGAATTACTGCCGATGTTAAGTTAGTCCACGGTCGTTAAGCGAATCAGGCTTCCCCATTGACTTGGCTTGTCAGACGGTCGTAAAAGGGGATCACGTGAACCCAGGACACTGCAACCGTCATAAATATGAGTCAGTTGCCAAACGTCTGAACGTAAATCATGTGACCATGGGGACACTGCAATGATCGTAAGTGTGAAACACAGTCTTAAGTCACTTTTTTCAGCGCAGCTGTTAAGTTCGAAGGGTCACTAAATTAACTGTTGTAAGTCGAGATCTTCCTGTGTACAATTCCAGGGCAGACTTCCCCGGCCATTTTGCAAAAGCAAGCTGGCCAAAGTTCAGCCATCTCCTAACGAATGGTTGTAAGTTGAGGACTATCTATACCAGGGGTAGGCAACCTTGGCTCTTTTATGACTCGTGGACTTCAACTCCCAGAATTCCTGAGCCAGCTGGTTCAGGAATTCTGGGAGTTGAAGTCCACGAGTCATAAAAGAGCCAAGGTTGCCTACCCCTGAGCTATACTAATACTAATAATTCAGCCTTTCAGGTAAAATATCTTTTTGCAAACGCTGGAACAGCCCCCAAAAGGGGCAATGCAGGTGAGGAATCAGAATGGAGCTGCAAGGGACCTTGGAGGTCATCTAGTCCAACCCACTGCTCACGCAGGAGATCCTACACCAGGGGTAGGGAACCTTGGCTCTTTTATGACTTGTGGACTTCAACTCCCAGAATTCCTGGGTCAGTTATGGCCGGTTTAGGAATTCTGGGTATTGAAGTCCACAAGTCATAAAAGAGCCAAGGTTCCCTACCCCTGTCCTACACCATTTCAGACAAGTGGCTGTCCCGTCTCTTCTTAAAGGCCTGCCGGGGTCCAGGCCGCGCCGAGCCCCGGCTTCTCAGTGCCAGCCCCGTCCGAGCCACTGAGAGGGGGAAGCACCGCCTCCTCCGAGGCGAGCCCGGCGCGCCTCACGCGGCCTTCGGGACGTGGGAAGTTGCCCGGATGTTGCCGCGCCTCCCCGTCGTCCTGGAGAGCGGAGGGGCGTGGCCGGGCGGCGCCCGTTGCTAGGCAAGGCCGCCGGTCGCTACGGAAGTGAGGGCTTGTGGGCGGGCGGCCGCGTTGCCAAGGAAGTGTGCGGCGGCCTCAGCGGCAACCGCGCCGCCTCACGCCGGATCCGAGGCCGGGGAAGGCCCGTCTCCCCCGGGGGGCGCATCCGACGGCCCCTCCCAGGCCCAGCACGGGAGGACTACACGCCCCATCGGGCACCGCGGCAGCCCAGGCTTACCTTCCAGGCCGGGCCCGCCGCTTGAGACCCCCCCCTCCCCCGCTATCCCCGCAGGCGGCTGAGGCGGTGCTGGGGCCGGTCGCTGCGGCGGCCGCGGTCATGGCCGGAGGGGCAGCCGTCCGCGAGGTAAGCCGTTGCCGGGGAGGGGGCGTCGCCTGGCGGGCCTCGGAGGAGGTCTTGGTGGCCAAGAAGGCCCGGCGCTTCGCCCTCCATGCTTGCCTTGATTCCCCCTCCCCACTTTCCTTATCTGGTTTTCCTGGGCCTGGATCCGCTTTTGTATTTTTTATCTATCTATCTATCTATCTATCTATCTATCTATCTATCTATCTATCTATCTATCTATCTATCTATCTATCTATCTATCTATCTATCTATCTATCTATCTATCTATCTATCTATCTTATCTATCTTATCTATCTATCTTATCTATCTTATCTATCTTATCTATCTTATCTATCTATCATATATATCTATATCATATGATATCTATCTATCTTATCTATATCTATCTAATCTATCATCAATCTATATCTATATATCTATATCTATTATATCTATCATATCTATATCTTTCTATCATTATATCATATTCTATCTGTATCATCTACCATCTATCTATCTATCTATCTATCTATCTATCTATCTATCTATCTATCTATCTATCTATCTATCTATCTATATCTATTCTATCTATATATTTATCATATCTATATTATATCTCATATCTATATCATATTCTATCTATATCTATTCTATCATATCTATATTATATCTATCATATCTATATCATCTATATCATATTCTCTGTCTGTGTCTGTCTGTCTGTCTGTCTGTGTCTGTCTGTCTGTCTGTCTGTCTGTCTGTCTGTCTATCTATCTATCTATCTATCTATCTATCTATCTATCATATCCAATACTCCTTCCTCCTCCTGTTTTCCCCAGAACAACAGCCCTGTGAGGTGGGCTGGGCTGAGAGAAGTACAGTGCTGGCCCAAAGTCAGCCAGCTGGCTTTCATTCGTTCATTCATAAAAATAAGAATGGATAAAAACGCCAAATCCGGTCTGAACATTCGGCTGACTGTGCGATGAGCAATAATAATGATTGAATGAATCAATTGAAAGGATGTTGGGTGACTCTAGGCCAGTCGCCTTTCTGTGTGAGCCTATCTTGTAGGGTTGTTGTGGGGAAATGAGAGGACAGAGGGGTATTCGGAATGTCCTTTGCCAGAAAATGTGTGGTAAAATAATATTGTTCATACACACACACACACACACACAACAACAACTCTGTCAGGTGGGTTGCGCTGAGAGATGTACTGGGGCAAAGTCAGCCAGCTGGCTTTCATTCATTCATTCATAAAAATAAAAATGGATAAAAATGCCAAATCCAGTCCATTTGGCTGACCGTGTGATGAACAATTGAATGAATCAATGAAAACTGGTTGGGGGACTCTTGCCGTTGCTAGGCAAGGCTGCTTGTTGCTATGGAAGTGAAGACTTGTGGGCTGGGGGCCCTTTCTGTGAGCCCACCGTGTAGGGTTGTTGTGGGGAAATGAGAAGTCCGGGGGGGGGGCGGGATTTGGGATGTCCTCTGCCTAAAAATGTGTGGTAAAATAATAAATATTGATATCTAATTTTATCCCAGCCTTTTTGTATGGGGAATACGCCTAATCCTCTTGCCTTCCCACAACAACAATCCTGTGAGGTGGGCTGAGAGAAGTACTGGCTCAGTCACCCAGCTGGCATTCATTCATTCATTCATTCATTCATTCATTCATTCATTCATTCCCTTTGCATAGCCGCCCATCTTAAAACCCAAACTCTGGGTAGCTTGTAAGCCAAAAACAAAACTATGTAATAATAATAATAATAATAATAATAATAATAATAATAATAATAATAATTAATAAAGTTGGAAGGGATCCTGGAGATCATCTAGTCCAACCGCCTGCTCAGGCAGGAAACCCTATGCCATTTCAGACAAATGGCTGTCCAGTCTCTTCTTAAAAACCTCCAGTGTTGGAGCATTCACCGCTTCTGGAGGCAGGTTGTTCCACTGGTTAATTGTCCTCACTGTCAGGAAGTTTCTCCTTAGTTCTAGGTTTGCACAAATGTCACCTCTCTTGCGGGAGCTGCATTGGCTGCCAATTTGCTTCGGGGTCCAATTCCAGGTGCTAGTTGTCCCCTTCAAAGCCCTCCATGGCTTCAGGCCAGGTGATTTGAAAGGACTGCATTTTTCCCAATTATATCCATCCAATCTACCAGAGCTGGAAGGCAGGGGGATGTTATGGGTCCTCCTCTTTTAAGGAGGGGTTCACCTGGTGGGACCAGGAAGAAGGACCTTCTCCATGGTGGCTCCCTCCCTGTAGCGCAGCATTCACCGCTTCTGGAGGCAGGTTGTTCCACTGGTTAATTGTTCTAACTGTCAGGAAGTTTCTCCTTAGTTCTAGGTTGCTTCTCTCCTTGATTAGTTTCCATCCGTTGCTTCTTGTCCTGCCTTCAGGCGCTTTGGAGAATAGCTTGACTCCCTCTTCTTTGGGGCAGCCCCTGAGATATTGGAAGACTGCTATCCTGTCACCCCTCATCCTTCTCTTCATTAAACCAGACATACCCAATTCCAGCAACCGTTCCTAATATGTTTTAGCCTCCAGTCCCCTAATCATCTTTGTTGCTCTTCTCTGCACTCTTTCTAGAGTCTCAACATTCTTTTTACATCGTGGTGACCAAAACTGGACGCAGGATTTCAAGTGTGACCTTACCAAGGCCTTGTAAAGTGGTATTAATACTTCATGTGATCTTGATTCTATCCCTCTGTTAATGCAGCCCAGCACTGTGTTGGCTTTTTTGGCAGCTGCAGCACACGGCTGGCTCATATTTAAGGGATTGTCCACTAGGACTCCGAGATCCCTCTCACAGTTGCTACAATAATACCTTTAACACCATTAAACATCAACATCGCAGGTCCTCTGGAAGGACTCAGTAACTGGAGAGAAATGCCAAATCTGGTCTGAACCTCTGGCTGACCATGTGACCAGCCATAATAATTAAAGTAATTTTACTGTTTATTAACGTGACTGTTTCTTAGCCTTGTGGTGCACTGCCCAAAGTCACTTGTTTGAGATGGACAGCTGTATAGATTTATGGACAAATAAATAAATGCTGTATTACCAATAGGGGCCCTTTGGGTTCCCTCTCCTGCGAAGATGATATTAAGATTGGTACAATAATAAAAACAGATTTAGCTCCAGCTGCCCGTGTGTTTCTTTACAGAAAATATTCTGAGGTCTTTACAGCTGGCAGAAGTATTCTGAACTCTGGCAAGCAGCTGTATTTATTTATTAATCCTACTTTTTTGCCCCACGGCCATCCAAAGAATTCTCAACGGCTTAAACGGTGTATAATAGAAAGCAAGCTTTAAAACATCTCCAATTAGAAAGGGTCATTGTTGTCAGGGTTCCCTGTCTCCCCTGAGAGGTAGATTAAAAAAAGTAGTTTAAAAATAAAAACGGGAAATCCGATGAGAGCAGAAATACGCGAATAACCTACTTAATGAAATGGATTTATTAAAAAAAGACAGGCGATGCTATACAGGGACTTTTGTTTAATTACATGTGTGGGGATACCTGACATGTTTAGATAGCGAGCAACTCTTTCTTTGAACCCAGAGAACAGCCAGCCATGCCCAGGCACCGGGACCCCTAGTCGGGGTGTCTAAAATGACAGTAAGGTCAATCTCACAATGAACCCCTTGCCGGGGAAGCAATCAGTTAAAAGAATTACTCTCCTTCGTTTCTCACACAAACAATTAGCTGATGACTGAACTGCCACATTCAATACAATCCTGGGTTGCATAAACAAGAGGCATAGAATCAAGATCACGTGAGCTATTAGTACCGCTTTATAAAACCCTAGTGAATACTGTAGCCACTTTTGGTCACCATATCACAAAAAAGATGTTGAGAGTCTGGAAAAAATTCAGAGAAGAGCAACTAAGATGATCAAAGGCCCGGAGATTAAAACATACGAAGAACGGCTGCAGGACTTGGGTTTGGCCAGTCTAAAGAAAAGAAGAAATAGGGGAGACATGATAGCAGCGTTCCAGTATCTGAGGGGCTGCCACAAAGGAGAGGAGGTTATCCACCAAAGCACCAGAGGGAAGGACGAGAAACAATGGTTGGAAACTGGCTAAAGAGAGAAGCAGCCTGGAATCAAGGAGAAACTTCCTGACAGTGAGGACAATCAACCAGTGGAACAGCCTGCCTCCAGAAATCGTGGGTGCTCCATCACTGGAGGTTTTTAAGAAGAGACTAGACAATCACCTGTCTGAGACGGTATAGGTTCTCCTGCTTGAGCGGGGGGCTGGACTAGAAGACCTCCAAGGTCCCTTCCAGCTTCTATTCTATTCTATTCTATTCTATTCTATTCCTATTCTATTCTATTCTATTCTATTCTATTCTATTCTATTCTATTCTATTCTATTCTATTCTATTCTATTCTATTCTATTCTATTCTATTCTATTCTATTCTATTCTATTCTATTCTATTCTTTCCAGCGGTAAGCAGGACTTGGTTTTTAGACACAACGTCGTCTTCTATATTCCAAGAAAGCAAGATTTGAATGGCTTCCATGTTTTAGACTGGCAGCCATTTGAAAAATGCAGTCTGGAGCTTCCAGCTAATGGATTAGAATCCGTTTGGGATCTGGGCCAGATGGCCGTGGCTTTTATAAGGTTAAGTGCTGTTTCTGGGTAGCACTTTCTAAAACGTTTGTGACAGGCTTAGTATGGCGTTCCTGTGCAAGGCCTGTTTGGAGGGGGATTCAATCAGACTAGAGCTGGAAGGGACCTTGGAGGTCTTCTAGACCAGCCCCCTGCTTAAGCAGGAGACCCTATACCATCTCAGACAAGTGGCTGTCCAGTCTTGTCTTAAAAGCCTCCAGTGATGGAGCACCCACAACTTCTGGAGGCAAGCTGTTCCGCTGGTTAATTGTTCTCACTGTTAAGAAGTTTCTCCTTAATTCCAGGTTGCTTCTCTCCTTGATTAGTTTCCATCCGTTGCTTCTTGTCTTGCCTTCTGGTGCTTTGGAAAATAAGTTGACCCCCCCTCTTCTTTGTGGCAGCCCCTCAAATACTGGAATCCTGCTATCATGTCCCCTCCTAGTCCTTCTTTTCTCTAGACTAGCCAAACCCAAATCCTGCAGCCGTTCTTCATATTTTTTGACTTTCCAGGCCTTTCATCATCTTAGTTGCTCTTCTTTGCACTTTTTCCAGAGTCTCAACATCTTTTTTGTATAATGCAGTGACCAAAACTGGATGCGGCATTCCAGATGTGGCCTTACGAAGGCTGTGGCCTTAGTTGGGGGTGCATGCTACGCTGGACCATAATGCAGGCCATACTCCGCATAAAATGTTTATTTGGTGCCGCAAAAAGAAGCATCTGTTTGTCAGTGTATTTCTGGAAGGACTGTCAGGGTAAATGAGCATCCTTTTCTTTAACTTGCTGACTTCTAAAAGTTTGGTTATGGCAGCTCTGTAGATTCATTTATTAAGAAAATGCGGACGGCTGCCCAACTTCCTCACGGGGACTCCGGGAGGCTTACAGACATAAAACCCCAACACAAAATCCAGTGTAGCCCCACAAGCCCTGGCAACAACAATCAGGCCAGTCGCTTGATGGGCTCCGTATCCCCCTGGGGGTCCCCAGGCCTCCTGGCAAAACCACGTCTTCAGGGTCTTTTGAATGGGTGTCAGGATGGGCCAATTTTATCTTAATAAGAAGAATAAGAATAAGAATAAAGTTGGAAGGGACCTTGGAGGTCATCTAGTCCAACCCCCTGCTCAGGCAGGAAACCCTACACTATTTCGGACAAATGGCTGTCCAGTCTCTTCTTAAAAACTTCCAGTGTTGGAGCATTCACCGCTTCTGGAGGCAGGTTGTTCCACTGGTTAATTGTTCTAACTGTCAGGAAGTTTCTCCTTAGTTCTAGGTTGCTTCTCTCCTTCACAGAGATGATGTTCCACAGGGAAGGGGCCACCACAGAGAAGGTCCTTCTTCTTGGTCCTACCAGATGGATCTCCTTAGGAGAGACTTTAACTTCTTTGATGATGATGATGATGATGATGATAAGTTGGAAGGGACCTTGGAGGTCATCTAGTCCAACCCCCTGCTCAGGCAGGAAACCCTAGACCATTTCGGACAAATGGCTGTCCAGTCTCTTCTTAAAGACTTCCAGTGTTGGAGCATTCACAGCTTCTGGAGGCAGGTTGTTCCACTGGTTAATTGTTCTAACTGTCAGTTCTAACTGTCCCCTTAGTTCTAGGTTGCTTCTCTCCTTGATCAGTTTCCATCCATTGCTTCTTGTCCTGCCTTCTGGTGCTTTGAAGAATAGCTTGACTCCCCTCTTTCCTTTAACACCCCGAGAAGGTAGTCAAAAATTGGCCAGCTTCACGGTCGTAGTGTCTGACTCACCTTCGTTAAAAAAACCAAAAATAGATCTGGTTTCTGCCAGAAATGTGTCCAGATATAGGCTAGAGAGCTAGGAAATTGGGGGAAAAAATATGTCCTGGGAGAACGCAATAATAGCACAGCGGTTGGCTTTGCAGCCAAGAAAACGACAGGGACGTGACAAGGTCACCCAGAGGGAGTCCTGCTCCAAGGCAGCGTCCTCTTAAATCAAAAACTGCTCAGTTCTAACACTTTTCTCCTGAAGGATGTGAGGGATGAGGGCGGAGGGTCGTTGTGGATGTGAAGAATTTCTAATAAGTCAGAAACGCCTCTGAACTTTCCATTTAATCCCCGGGGGGATGAGACGAGTAGCGAAGACATTTGGCGTGAATCAGAAGCCCCACGGATTCCGTTTTCACTGGGAGAATCGGGATTGCGCTGCAAAGAGACGCCAAGGTTAAAATCCTGGCGGGATCTATGCGACATGAAGCTGATGAGCTGATGGTAAAACGATGGCTCAACCATTTACACTTTACACAGAGGAGGGTAAGGTGTGAGTCACTGCCGTTCCTCTGGCAACAACAGTCTTTGCCAGCCGTTCAGTTGCACCTGGTGTGAGTCTGGAGCCATGGTTAACTTCATCTGGAGTCATCTGGCAGGTGAACTAGATAGGTAGCAAGGGGTTGGGGCTCAGCAGAGCTTAGGGGAGCTATGATCTTTATTCCCAGAAAGAGTGATTGATTGATTGATTGATTGATTGATTACATTTGTATGTCCCCCATCTCACTATCAAATGACCCAGGGTGGCTTACAATTCCATATCTATCCCAAAGATGCTTTCTCAGGAGGCAACTGGACTTCCTTGTTTTTTCTTTGAAGACGTTTCGCTTCTCCTCCAAGAAGCTTCTTCAGCTCTGACCGGATGGTGGGGAATAGAAGGGTTTAATCATGGCTGGCTGGGGAATTCTGGGAGTTGAAGTCCTCAAGTCTTAAAAGTCGCCGAGGTTGGACAGCCCTGATCTAGGATGTGAAGTGTGAATACGGTAGAATAGGGACTTCTGCCTGCTGCGCTAACTGTCATGGAGTCTGAGCACTTAACGTTCCGTTGTTGCACTCCCGTTCTTTGCAGGATTAGAAGAATCCTTGCTCTCCGTGATCCCGTCCTCCGTTCCTTTGGTTCCCCCGTGCTAATCTGTTGTCATGTCGAAGTTAAAGTGCTCGGAGACGGTCAGAGTTGTCGTACGATGCCGGCCAATGAACGGCAAGGAGAAAGTGGCTTCCTATGAGCAAGTGGTGGAAGTGGACGTGAAACTGGGGCAAGTCTCGGTCAAGAACCCCAGGGGAACATCTCACGAGCTTCCCAAGACGTTCACCTTTGACGCCGTTTACGACTGGAGCTCCAAACAGTTTGAGCTTTACGATGAGACTTTCCGGCCTCTGGTGGACTCGGTTCTCCAGGGCTTCAACGGGACCATTTTCGCCTACGGGCAAACTGGGACAGGGAAAACCTACACCATGGAAGGGTTGCGTGGAGACCCGGAGAAAAGAGGGGTCATCCCCAACTCCTTCGACCACGTCTTCACCCACATCTCTCGGTCGCAGAACCAGCAGTATCTGGTGAGGGCCTCCTACTTGGAGATCTACCAAGAGGAAATCAGGGACTTGCTCTCCAAGGACCAATCCAAGAGGCTGGAGCTGAAGGAGCGGCCCGACACGGGCGTCTACGTCAAAGACCTCTCCTCCTTTGTCACCAAAAGCGTGAAAGAAATCGAGCACGTGATGAATGTCGGCAACCAGAATCGGTCGGTGGGCGCCACCAACATGAACGAGCACAGTTCCCGCTCCCACGCCATTTTCGTCATCACCATTGAGTGCAGCGAGGTTGGGCTGGACGGGGAGAACCACATACGCGTCGGGAAGCTGAACCTGGTGGACCTGGCGGGCAGCGAGCGCCAGTCCAAGACGGGAGCCCAGGGCGAGAGGCTGAAAGAAGCCACCAAGATCAACCTCTCTCTCTCCGCGTTGGGCAACGTCATATCGGCCCTCGTGGACGGCAAAAGCACCCACATTCCCTACCGAGACTCGAAGCTGACCCGCCTGCTCCAGGATTCCTTGGGCGGCAACGCCAAGACGGTGATGGTGGCCAACATCGGCCCGGCCTCCTACAACGTCGAGGAAACCTTGACCACCTTGCGGTACGCCAACCGGGCCAAGAACATCAAGAACAAGCCCAGAGTCAACGAAGACCCCAAGGACGCCCTCCTGCGGGAATTCCAAGAAGAAATTGCTCGCCTGAAGGCCCAGCTGGAGAAGAGGTCCATCGTCAAGAAGAAGAAGAAGGAGAGGAGGAGAGACGGCGGGATCGGGGGGGAGGAGGAGGAGGAGGAGGAAGAGGAGGAGGAAGAGGAGGAGGAGGGTGAAGAAGAGCGAGGGGTGGACAAAGATGACTACTGGAAAGAGCAGCAGGAGAAGCTGGAGATAGAGAAGAAGGCCATCTTGGAGGACCACAGCTTGGTCGCCGAGGACAAGATGAGGCTGCTGAAGGAGAAGGAGAAGAAGATGGAAGACCTGAAACGCGAGAAAGAAGCGGCTGAAAAGCTGGGAGCCAAAATCAAGGTAAGATGTCTTTTATACCAAACAGTATATTTTGATCGGTCATTAACCAGCATAACGTCTCATTTTTTTTTTTTTCTGAGTAGTCAGAAAATTCAGGCTGACATGCGCATGTCCGTGCCGTGTTAAAATTAAATCCGGAGCTATTCGGAAATAAAGGTGAAAATTGTCCTTACCCTGTTGAGGTGAGACGGGTAGTCCTCAGCTTACCACTACAACTCAGCCCCAAATTTGTGTTGCTAAGGGGAGATTTGTTAAGCGGGTCCTGCTCCCTTTTACATCTTGCCACAGATGGTAAGCGAATCGCCGCAGATGTGAAGCTAGTAACACGGTTGTTAATTGAACCGGGCTTCCCCATCGCCTCTGCTCGTCAGAACATGAGGGAAAGGGTGTCACGTGACCCCGGGGACACGGCGGCCGTCACAAATGTGAGTGAGTTGCCGTGTGCCCAGGTTTTGGTCACCTGGCCATGGGGATGCTGCAACGGTCATAAAGGTGAAACAGCCGTTAGGTCCCTTTCTTCAGTGCCACGTGACTTTGAATGGTCACTAAATGGACTGTTGTAAGCTGAGGGTTGCCTTGTCTTTATGAGCTGTTCATCAAGACATTGTGGTATCTGTAAACAAATTCACAATCTGAATGCAGCGAAGAGTAGACAATTCTAGGGAATATTGTAATTTATTGTTAAGCAGTAATGGACCTAAATGTGTCCGGGTTAAGTTTTATCAGTTGAATCGGATTTCTTGTTTTGGTAAACTTCAGCCAGGTGTACGCTGAATGAAGAAGATAGGTAGGTTGGTAGGTAGGTAGGTAGATAGATAGATAGATAGATAGATAGATAGATAGATAGATAGATAGATAGATAGATAGATAGATAGATAGATAGATAGATAGATAGATAGATAGATTATGATATAGATAGGTGATAGGTGATAAGAGATGAGAGATAGATAGATAGATAGATAGATAGATAGATAGATAGATAGATAGATAGATAGATAGATAGATAGGTGATAGGTGATAAGAGATGAGATAGATAGATAGAGAGAGAGAGAGAGAGAGAGAGACAGAGAGAGAGACAGATAGATAGAGATAGACAGAGATAGATAGATAGATAGATTAGATAGATAGATAGATAGATAGATAGATAGATAGATAGATAGATAGATAGATAGATAGATAGATAGATAGATAGATAGATAGATAGAGACAGACAGAGACAGACAGAGACAGACAGAGAGAGAAATAGATAGATAGATAGATAGATAGATAGATAGATAGATAGATAGATAGATAGATAGATAGATAGATAGATAGATAGATAGATAGATAGAATATGATATAGATAGATAGGTGATAGGTGATAAGAGATGAGATAGAGAGAGAGAGACAGAGAGAGAGAGAGACAGATAGAGAGAGACAGATAGATTAGATAGAGAGACAGAGATAGATAGATAGAGATAGACAGATAGAGATAGATAGATAGAGACAGACAGACAGACAGATAGATAGAGAGAGACAGATAGATTAGATAGAGAGAGAGACAGAGATAGATAGATAGAGACAGACAGACAGACAGATAGATAGAGAGAGACAGATAGATTAGATAGAGAGAGAGACAGAGATAGATAGATAGAGATAGACAGATAGAGATAGAGAGAGAGAGAGAGAGAGAGAGAGACAGACAGACAGACAGACAGACAGACAGACAGAGACAGACAGACGGGTAGAGAGAGAAATAGATGATAGAGATAGATAGATAGATGATAGATAGATAGATAGATAGATAGATAGATAGATAGATAGATAGATAGATAGATAGATAGATAGATAGAATATGATATAGATAGATAGGTGATAGGTGATAAGAGATGAGATAGAGAGAGAGAGAGACAGACAGAGACAGATAGATTAGAGAGAGAGACAGAGAGAGAGAGAGAGAGAGACAGACAGAGAGAGACAGGTGGGTAGATAGATAGATAGATTAGATAGATAGATAGATAGATAGATAGATAGATAGATAGATAGATAGATAGATAGATAGATAGATAGATAGATAGATAGATAGATAGATAGATAGATACAGACAGAGAGACAGACAGACAGACAGACGGGTGGAGAGAGAAATAGATGATAGATATAGATATAGATATTAAAACTTTTAAGTTGACTGGAATTACAGTTGTGAGACCAGGATGACATCTGCAACGTTCTAATTTGATGAAATTTCTGCTCCTTCTTTTTTCGTTGCTAAGGCCATGGAGAGCAAGCTTCTTGTTGGCGGGAAGAACATTGTGGACCACACCAACGAGCAGCAGAAAATTCTGGAACAGAAGCGGCAAGAGATTGCCGAGCAGGTGAGATAAGGGCAGAACCACCCATTTCCCCCCCACACCTTTTCTTTTGCTGTTCACCTGCAGACCTTTCCTACCTGGACAAAGGCCCCTGAGGATATTTCCCAAGCAAACGTCTTTGACAAGTGTGAAAACTACGGGCGGTCCTCGACTTAGCAAGTGTAACTGAGCCAGGAATTACGGTCGCACGTTACGGAGGCCGTAAAGCGGGTCACCATGTGGCCCTGCCTGATTTTATTAACTTTTTTTTTGTGGTTAAATGGACACCGTGGTCATTAAGCGAACAGGGCAGTCGTTTTAAGTGGATCCATTATAGCCAGTGGACCTTTTTTGGGGGGCTGGGAACTGGAAGAATGCCGGTTTCCAGCAAAAACCGTCCTAAACCGCAGTCCCTTGAAGTAGCCATCCATCTTTACTTCCTTCTGTCTTTTCCTCTGATTAAAATTTCTGTACTGTATAATCAGTCGCTCTCCTTTGAGAATCAGCAGTTACAGTTTTTAAGTTAGAGCGTGAGAGTCAAACGGGTTTCCGAACTTGTTTTGACTTCATAACTTTTAATTCATTGATACTTACTGTGGGATTAAAGAGGCTGTAAGTCCCCTCTTGGGAGAGGGGTTAATTCTTCAGCCAAGCTGAGTGTCCCCTATGAAGGGTTCTCTCACAAGAATGGGAAGGCGTAGATCAGTGCATGGAGAAGCTTTCAGTGAACGCGAACACCTTGATGTCTCCTGCAGAAACGACGGGAGCGAGAAATCCAGCAGCAGATGGAAAGCCGGGATGAAGAGACCCTGGAGCTGAAGGAGACCTACAGCTCCTTACAGCAGGAGGTGGACATCAAAACTAAAAAGCTGAAAAAGGTGATGACCAGTCAAGGAGAATCTTTGCAGCTCAGGGTTGGAATGAGGGGTCCTTGGTGAGCCCTGAGCTGGGTGGTTGGTCTTGCAGACGATTCGTGACCCAACTAGGGAATATCATCCATGCTAGAAGGGAAAGAGGTTGGGAGGAGGAGGAGGAGGATTGTAGGGTCCTTGGTGCTTTCTGAGCTGGGTAGTTTTCTTGCAGATGTTTCATGACCCAACTAGGGAACATCATCAGTGCTAGAAGGGAGGGGGGTTGTGGAGAGGAGGAGGAGGAGGAGGACTATGGGTTCCTTGGTGCTCTCTGAGCTTGGTGGTTTGCTTGCAGACATTTCGTTACCCAACTGGGGAACATCATCAATGTTAGGGGGGTTGTGAGGAGGAAAGAGGAAAGCTGTGAGACCCTTGGATCTCTCTGAGCTGGGTTGCTTTTTTGCAGATGTTTCATTGCACAAGTAGGTAACATCATCAGTGCTAGAAGGGAGGGGGGGTTGTGGAAAAGAAAAGAAAGAAAAAAAGAAGGGGAGGAGGACTGGTCAGGATCGAACTCCCGGCTGTGGGCAGAGTTTGCCTGAAATACGCCATTCTAACCACGGCACTTCCACCGCTCATCTATCATCTATGATAGATAGAGATAATAGAGATAGGTAGGTAGGTAGTAGGTAGGTAGATATGGATGGATAGAGAGAGAGAGATGATATAGAGATGATAGATGATAATAGAGATGATAGATAGATAGATAGATAGATAGATAGATAGATAGATAGATAGATTAGATAGATAGATAGATAGATAGATAGATAGATAGATAGATAGATAGATAGATAGATATAGAGATGATAGGTGATAAGAGATGAGAGAGGTAGGTAGGTAGATATAGATTGATAGAAATAGATTAGAGAGAGATGATAGAGATAGACTAGATAACAGATAGATATATTGATATAGATGATTAAAGATAGAGATAGATAGATAGATAGATAGATAGATAGATAGATAGATAGATAGATAGATAGATAGATAGATAGATATAGAGATGATAGATGATATGAGATGTGAGATAGCTATAGCTATAGATAGATAATATATAGAGATGCAGATGATAGATGATCGATAGAGATGAGAGATAGGTAGATGAGAGATGGGGGTGGGGGTTGAACATAGCACTTAGACTTATATATCACTTCATAGTGCTTTCCAGCCCTCTCTAAGCAGTTTTGCAGAGTTGGTGTATTGCCCCCAACAATCTGGGTCCTCATTTTACCAACCTTGGAAGGCTTGAGCCAGTCGCGATCGAACTCCAGGCTGTGGGCAGAGTCCGCCTGCAATGCCGCATTCTAGCCACTGCCCACGCATGGTCTTTGGTGCCTGTCCCCCTCGACAGCTGTATTCCTCTCTTCCAGCTGTTTTCTAAGCTGCAAGCTGTGAAGGCTGAAATCCACGACCTGCAGGAGGAGCACATCAAGGAGAGACAAGAACTGGAACAAACCCAGAACGAGCTGACCCGGGAGCTCAAGCTGAAGTAGGTTCCAACTAACCCGGGTATTACCGTTTTAAGGTCTAGAACACAGGCGGCTCCTTTATACCTTGCGGGCTACAACTCCCAGAATTCCTGAGCCAGCCTGGGAAGCCAGAAGTTTAGGGATGGAAGTCTACAAGTCGTAACAGGGCCGTCATTTCCCCCCACCCCTGGTCCAGAACGTGGGAGGGAAGGAACGGGATGGTTGTCAGCTGCCCCAGAGACAAGAACTGTTGACGTGATCCATCTGGGAAGTGTAGTCTGGCAAGGAAACCATCTTCTGGGTTCCCACCAGGCCGCCGTCTCTCACTTTCTCCTTTCCCGATCTGACCCAGGCACTTGATCATTGAGAACTTCATTCCTCTCGAAGAGAAGAACAAGATCATGAACAGATCCTTCTTCGACGAGGAGGAGGACCAGTGGAAACTTCACCCCATCACCCGATTGGAGTGAGTCCTCTTTCACTTTGAGGGTTGAGGGAGACGTCTGTTCTGTCCCAGCCCACGTGAGTCCTTGTTACGCTCAGAAGGAGAAAGCCCTCTTCCAAACAAGCAGGCTGGAACCGCAGGAAAAATCCAATCCCCTTTTATTATTCATAGACCTGAGTCAATGTCCAAGGCAAACAAACACAGTCCACACAAATTCGATTCCTCGACACAAAGGGTCGCCTTCGGCCACCAGCACCTCCCACACCTTCCCTTTTATTGTGCAGCCCAGGCCTGGCTTCCTAATGCCTTCTCCTTTGCCTTTGGAGCCACCCCATTGCATCCCTCTGTCCTACTCGCTTCTCTTGCCGGCGCTTTTGTGCGTCCTGGATATCTCCCAGCTGTGATTCATCACTGTCCAACTCAGGCTCCCAGCACAGCTATGTCTCAGCCTGAGCACGAGTAGAGGGGCCAGGCTCCTCGTCCGACTGTAAGTCTTGGAGCTCCTCGGAGCCTTCCTCTGACTCTGATGTCCCTCCAGGCCCCTCCTCCTCCTCTGATTCCTCAGACTCAGCTGCCGGGTCCAATGGCTGACAAGGAATCACAACAACATCCAGGTTCACGAACAGGTGGTCCCGGACTCACTGTTTAAAGTTAACAAGGGCACTGAAAAATGTGACTTACAAACATTTTTTCACACTGAAGACCGTGGCAGCATCCCCTATGGTCAGGTGATCAAAATTCAGGCATTTGGGCAACTGGCTCCTATTTATGACGGTCGCAGTGTCCCGGGGGGGGGGTGTCACGTGATTCCCCCTTTTGCGACCTTCCGACAAGCAAAGTCAGAATGGGGAAGCTGGGTTCGCTTCACAACGAACTTTGCAATCGTCGTGATTCCCTTCTTAACACCTGAACTGCAGTGTTGTTCCTAACTTAACAACTGGGGAGGGTCACCTACTTCCTTACACTTACACAATTAGTGGTAAGGGAGGGTTGATGGTCGCCTCAATCCCCCACCGTGTCCCCCTCTGATTCTTAAGACTTTCTTCCCGAGGGAGGGTGGAGGCTTACTCACCCTCTTCTGCTCATCTATGGACGTCATTCCTTCTCAGCCTCAGTTCCTCCCTCTCTAAAATGGGTACAACAGCTCCTATCAGCTGTGGTTGTTACGGAGCAGAATTTGGGGCGGGCTGTGCGCGCAAAACACTCCACTGCCCCCCCCCACCCCAGTACACTCAAAGACCTGATTCTCACTGACCTTTTTGCTCTTCCCCATATTTTTTTGTTATTTCTACAAATAACCACCACACTGATATAAAGCTTCTTTTCCGACTGATCATCTCGATTGCCTTACCGCAGATCCTGTTTACAATTCTTATTTAAGTTTCTTTCCCCCCACAATCTTTGAGACCTTCTTACTGGTTAAAATTTTCATGACACTTAACGTATTTAAGTCTTTTTCCTCATGCAGGAGGCGAGGGCATTGTGTATTTGACCTGCTGTTTCCCTTCCCAATTCCAGGAACCAACAGATGATGAGAAGGCCGGTGTCTGCCGTGGGGTACAAGAGGCCCCTGAGTCAGCACGCGAGGATGTCCATGATGGTCCGCCCGGAAGCTCGGTACAGGGTGAGCTCAGACTATGTTTTGTGGGGGGAGATCGGGAATAAAAATAAGGAGTGCCGTGACAAATAAATACAATGAGGCCTCACCTGAGAAAGATGTGCAGTCGGTAGAAAAACGGGCCTTTGGTTGCGCAGTCGTGTCCGACCCATCGCGACCCCATGGACCATGTTCCTCCAGGCCTTCCTGTCCTCTACCATCTTCTGGAGTCCATTTAAGCTCACGCCTCCTGCTTCAGTGACTCCATCCAGCCACCTCATTCTCTGTCGTCCCCTTCTTCTCTTGCCCTCCATCTTTCCCAGCATCAGGCCCTTCTCCAGTGAGTCCTTCCTTCTCATTAGGTGGCCAAAGTAATTGAGTTTCCATTTCAGGATCTGGCCTTCTAAGGAGCAGTCAGGGTTGATCTCCTCTGGGACTGACCGGTTTGATCGCCTTGCAGTCCAGGGGACTCGCAGGAGTCTTCTCCAGCACCAGAGTTCAAAGGCCTCCATTCTTTTGCGTTCAGCCTTTCTTATGGTCCAACTTTCGCAGCCATACATTGCAACAGGGAGAACCATGGCCTTGACTATGCGTACTTTTGTTGGCAGGGTGATGTCTCTGCTTTTTAGTATGCTGTCTAGATTTGCCATAGCTTTCCTCCCCAGGAGCAAGCGTCTTCTAATTTCTTGGCTGCAGTCTTGGCTGTGATTTCTCTTTGGGGGTCTATGGAGGTTCCTAGTCATCCAGGTCCTGGTTGTCCCAAAGATGCTTTTTTCAGGAGGCAACTGGACTTTCTTGTTTTTCCTTGAAGACGTTTCGCTTCTCATCCAAGAAGCTTCTTCAGGTTCTGACTGGATGGTGGGGAAGGGAAGGATTTATACTCCTTGCAGACAGCTGGTCATTTGCATTGTTTCTGAGAGTCGTTGAGGCCACTTGGAAGCTTATCTGTGTCCTCAGGGTCACCTGAGTGGTGCAAATGGGTGTAGAATTCCTTTCAGCAGTCCCAAAAAGGCCCCACACCTATTTGCACCACTCAGGTGACCCTGAGGACACAGGTGAACCTCCAAGTGGCCTCAATGACTCTCTAAAAGGATGCAAATGACCAGCGGTCCGCAAGGAGTATAAATCCTTCCATTCCCCACCATCCAGTCAGAGCTGAAGAAGCTTCTTGGATGAAAAGGGAAATGTCTTTAAGTGGAACGGAAGGATTTATACTCCTTGCAGACAACCAAGTCATTTGCATCCTTTTAGAGAATCACCGTCTTTAAATTCCCTGGACCCTTATCTAACTCCTAGCAGGTGCCAACCATGAGTTGGGAAGATTCCTGCGGAACTGCAATCTGCGGCCTTTAATTAATTGCCTCATATTTAATTAGGAGAGTCATAAGCCATCCCAAGGTTACATCTTGGGTGTGGCTTACCAAAGACAACAATAAACCCAAAATAAAGGGAATATTTTTTTTAAAAAAAAAAACCCTAGAAAAAGAAATTAACAATCAGTTTTAAAAAAAAATAACAGACATTATTACACTGTTGAAATAATCAAGTATTAAGCTCTGCCTGAATTTGGACTGTTTAGGCAGAAAACATCGTCCTGCTGGAACTGGATATGCCCAGTCGGACCACGCGGGATTACGAGGGCCCGGCCATCGCCCCCAAAGTCCAGGCGGCCCTAGAAGCCGCTTTGCAGGATGAAGATGAGATCCAGGTGGACGCGTCTACTTTGGAGAGCGCGTCGAACAAGAAGTCGAAATCCCGGTGAGCTGGAATTTTTAACCCGCTGTTCTTTTGGAGGTCTAAGAAGTTGGAGGGCTGAATTGGCTGGTTTTCAGCCTCCTTATAACTGGGCAAGAGATTTCTGGGGGGGGGGGGAGTATCTGCTAGACATGCAGGAATTTCTGAAATACGAGACACAGAGAAAGCCAAGATAACAGCACACTATATATATAATGTATGTTCTTATTTGTGATTTTTCCTTGTGTAGTGTGCACTGTGGACAGTGCTTAATTTGGTTGTGAGTTGCACAGTGGCAATAAAGATTATTCTATTCTTTCTATTCTATTCATTCTGTTCTGTTCTATTCTATTCTATTTCTATTTCTATTTCTATTTCTATTTCTATTTCTATTCCATTCCATTCCATTCCATCTATTCGATTCTGTTCTGTTCTATTCTAATTCCCATATTCTACTCTACCCTACCCTACCCTACTCCTATTCTATTCTATTCTATTCTATTCTAATTCCCATATTCTAATTCCCATACTCTATACTCTATTCTATTCTATTCTATTCTATTCTATTCTATTCTATTCTAAATTCCCATATTCTAATTCCCATACTCTATACTCTATTCTATTCTATTCTATTCTATTCTATTCTATTCTATTCTATTCTATTCTATTCTAAATTCCCATATTCTAATTCCCATACTCTACTCTACTCTACTCTACTCCTATTCTATTCTATTCTATTCTATTCTATTCTATTCTATTCTATTCTATTCTATTCTATTCTATTCTATTCTATTCTATTCTATTCTATTATTCTCTATTCTATTCTATTCTATTCTATTCTATTCTATTCTATTCTATTCTATTCTATTCTATTCTATTCTATTCTATTCTATTCTATTCTATTCTATTCTATTCTATTCTAATTCTAAATTCCCATATTCTAATTCCCATATTATACTCTATACTCTATTCTATTCTATTCTCTACTCTATTCTATTCTATTCTAAATTCCCATATTCTAATTCCCATACTCTACTCTACTCTACTCTACTCCTATTCTATTCTATTCTATTCTATTCTATTCTATTCTATTCTATTCTATTCTATTCTATTCTATTCTATTCTATTCTATTCTATTCTATTATTCTCTATTCTATTCTATTCTATTCTATTCTATTCTATTCTATTCTATTCTATTCTATTCTATTCTATTCTATTCTATTCTATTCTATTCTATTCTATTCTAATTCTAAATTCCCATATTCTAATTCCCATATTCTACGCTATACTCTACTCTACTCTACTCTAGTCTACTCTATTCTAAATTCCCATATTCTAATTCCCATATTCTACTCTATACTCTACTCTACTCTACTCTACTCTATTCTATTCTATTCTATTCTATTCTATTCTATTCCATTCCTTATTTCTATTCTATTCTATTCTATTCTATTCTATTCTATTCTATTCTATTCTATTCTATTCTATTCTATTCTATTCTATTCTATTCTATTCTATTTTGTAATTCTATTCTAAATCCTGTGTACACGTAACCCAACGTTACTCAACCTTGGCAGCTTGAAGATGTGTGGACTTGGGAATTGAAGTCCGTGAGGAATTCTGGGAGTGAAATCCACATACCTTCAAGCTGCCAAGGTTGAGAAACACTGGTGTAAGCCATGCTTTGACTATTGATTAAAAAAAGAGAGAGAGAGAGCCAGTTTGGTTTAGTAGTTCTTGTGCTGGCCTAAAAACTGGGAGACAGGGTGTTCTAGTTCCACAGTATATATATGAAAGCCGGCTGGATGACTTTGGGCCAATCACCAGGAGACGCTGAGTTCTAGTTGTGCCTTAGATACGAAAGCCAGCTGGGTGACTTTGGGCCAATCACCAGGTGACTGTGAGTTCTAGTCCTGCCTTAGATAGGAAAGTTGGATGACTGACTTTGGCTAATTACCAGGAGACGGTGAGTTCTAGTCCCGCCTTAGGCGTGAAAACCAGCTGGGTGACTCGGCCAATCACCAGGAGACGGTGAGTTCTAGTCCCACCTTAGGTGTGAAAGTCAGCTGACTTTGGCCCAGCGAGTCACTCTCAGCCCAACCCACCTCACAGGGTTGTTGTGGGGAAAAATAAGAGGAGGAAGGTGGACTTAAGACATATTTGCCACCTTGTTATGTATCAAAATAATAAAGTTGGGATTAAAAAAGACTTTTAACGATGCAGGCAAGATCTTTCCAGAGGGACGAACCCAGTAACTTTGGTTAGCCGCAAGTGTACAACAAATAACATCCTTGGCAAGAATACAATTTCAGCATCCCCCAACCTTTTTGGGCACCAGGGACCGGATCCTTGGAGAGAGGTTTTTTCCCGCGGACCGGAGGGGGCGCGGTTTCGCCTGCCGCCCACATCCCACAGATCAGGCTTCCCGGCCTGCCGTGGCCCGGTGCCGGTCCACGGCCCGGGGGTTGGGGACCCGATTTAGATCACGATTTGTCTTGTCTTTTCTACCCGCGAATGCGCCACCGTGACGTTTGCTTGGAAAGTTGGCCCCTTCGTTGTTGTTTTTTTTTTTAATATTTTATTGGTTTTCCAGTTTTACATTTGAGTATTTGGAAAGCAACGTGGTGATTGGATTAGTCAAAAGTTCAATAACAAAATCTTCCGTACATATCTCGGGCGACATCATCAAATATTTCTTCTCTGTTTCCCTCATATCATGGTATAGGGTTTCCTGCCTGAGGAGGGGGTTGGACTAGATGACCTCCAAGATCCCTTCCAACTTTATTATTATTATTATTATATTTAAGCTAGTAAATTTCTAATTGTATCAAACTCAGTGAAAACTTTGTTATCACATTTATCAATACATTTTTTGCTTATACATAGCCATATCCTGGTTTTAAGTTTTACCTAATGTTTAGTTTTTAATTACAGTACTCCAACTTAGCCTTTAATATCCAAAGTATTTAAGTTTCGGGTAACCCAAATTCCCTTTGTCTCACTACATAAAAATTATAATGTCCAAAATGCACATATTACTTAACTTACGATATATTCTAATTTTATTTCATAAACCTTTTCTATTTCTCGCCCTAATACACCACCAGCTTAATACATCGATATTATCTGGGCTAAACAAATCGTTTAAACCTATTCCCTAATAGTTAGTTTCCATTTCCCTTATAAATCTAAAGTCTCGATATTAAACCGATGAATCCCTTTTTTTTTTTACTATGGTCCAACTATTTTAAGTCTAATAATCAAATTTCCCCCTGTCTCAAAATCTCCCGTTAGCCCAAAAGAAAGCTGACTCCTTTCTTCACGCTTCTCCTCTTATTTTGCATTCCGCAGGCCTAAAACTGGAAGGAAGTCCGGCAGCTCCCCGTCCAGCGCCTCCAGCTCTCAGCTGTACCCCCAGTCTCGCGGGCTGGTCCCCAAGTAAAAAAACGGTCGCGCCTGTCGAGGGCAGGGCTCCCATTTTGCCGTCAAATACGGAGGCGAGGAACGAAGCCGCGAGGCGTGAGGACTTGAAAAGGAGGCCCGAGTCCAGAAGAATGCCTTTTTTGAGAAGAAACAGCAGCCCCTTCTGCGTCCGGCGGGACAGGCTCCCGAGGGCGGTCTCTGGCCTACCGCGAAAGAACGGTTTTGCTCCTTGGGCTGCGGGGTTGAAGGCGCAACGAGCTTTTAGTTAGCAAATCAGAAATGCATGAGTTACATTAGTGTGTCTTAGAAGCCCAGAGAAGCACGTGGTGGGGGTGTCCCCTTGCCCCCCCCCCGGTGGCCTTCTCTCTCTTCCTTTTACGCTCTTTCTCTCGCCCCTGGGAGCCAAAGGCCCGCCTCGCCGCGGTCACCTCGATGACGCCCGATTGCGAGGTTGAGAAGTGACGAGAGGATTTTATTTTATTTTATTGCTAGCCGCGATGACTTTTTTTTCTCTCCCCCCCCCTCTCCCCGTCCTTCTCCCCTTTCCGTTGAAAGTCTGGCACTTTTGTGGGGCGGGTGGGTGTGGGTTGAAACTGCGAAAGAGGCGAGGTCGAAACAGACCACGAAAGCTTTTCGGTAGAAACGCAAAAGGGGAAAGGTTCCAAAACCCGCTCTCCCATTTTTTATTTTTTGCGGCAATAAAAGGTAGGAAGTTCCATCAATCCTTGGCTTGTTTGCAAGGACGAATTTAAAAAAAAAAAAAACAAAACCACAACCAAACATGGTTCCAGGTGGATCGGTTTCCTGGGGAATCTCAGCCGTGAAGGCCAGCAGAGGCTACCTGGTCTAGCAGTTGTCCACCCATCAGTTGTCCCCTTCCTCTCCTCGCCATCTCCTCCTCTACAACCTGGGAGCAATTGTGAACCCAAGGTTTCCTTGTCTTCCACTGTAGCTTACCTGACCTCGCTTCTCATCTCCAGTTCCCCCCCCCCAGGAGAAATTAAACCTCTGGAAGGGGGGAGGGTCTTCTGCTCCCCTCTCAATGGCAGCATTACAAATCGGGGCCAAGCTTGAGAGGGGGACTCCAAATATCTGGGTTGAGAGGTTCCACCTCCCGTCCTCTTTTTTTTGCTCCTAGTAGTTAATAAGGCAGGCTACCAAGCCGGGGGGTGGAAAGTGAGATGCTGCTGAAAAGGGGGGTGGGGTCCAAGAGCTATGCCCCCCCCCACACACACACACCTTTGTATTGTTTTATCGTTCGGTTTGCGTATTTAACATTGTTGCACATGGCAAGTTCGGTTGTCTTTCCCCCCCCCCTTTTTTTTTTTTTTACGTTGACGGTTGTAACTGTGAATATATTCTCATCGGCTCCTTGCCCGAATGTTTTTAACGCCCGTGTTTTCTTCAACTGTGTATAAAAGGGTGTACGTCTGCATGGGTCTGCGAGGACTGATTCTCAAGACATACTCTTAAGCGTAAAGGTCCTTGTTACATGTTCTCTTGAGTCGCTCCTATTCGGGGGGGGGGGGGCGTAAGAATTCCAGGGTCTTGCACCCTCTCTAAGGAGACCCCAAGAGGCATTCTGCTGGCGTGGTGCCTCAAGAGACCCCCCCCCCCAGCCTTGCTCCACGTTACCTTCTGCTTTTGCATTTGCCAAGTACGTTTCTGGACTGGTGAGCGGCTGATTAGCCACGGATCAGAGGGGCGTTTTATTTGGCGAGCTGGTTTGGCCTTTTAGAATCGTACGTTAACAGACACTCTGCTGAGCCCACCCCCCTATTTCGCTGTGGCTAGTTCCCTTTGTAATTAAAAATAAAATAAAATTGACTTAGAGGTGGAAGTTCAGTGACGAATCCAAAGATGATAAAAGCATGCAAAGATGGAGCCAGGCGCCAGCCTGTTGCTTTTCACTGTGAACGGGCAGAACGAGGCCTGTCCAGAGCTTCATCAACCTGCTTAGCGAGCATTCAGCAGAAAGAGAAGTGGGAGGACTGAACTATTTCCCTAATGGCTGGCTGCATTTCTGACTTGAGACACTTGGAACAATTTGAGTCCCCGGCTTTTCCCACGCCTAAAACTTTTCTCCATCTTAACCTTTCGTGTACTGTCCTCTTGAAAAGAGTGTTTTCTGAAGCTGACACCCCCTTTGGAAACATTTTCATAAGCCGGGGTGTCAAGCTATTGCCTTGTTGTTTAAGGCAGCCCTTCCTGACTTGCTATCCCTAAATATGTTGAATTGACTCTTCGTATCCCACGCTGGCTAGGAACACTAAACCTTGGTACTACGCTAAACCAATAGAGCAGGGGTCTCCAGCCTTGGCAACTTTTTAAGACTTGCAAACTTCAGCTCCCAGAATTCCTGCGACGCTGGCTGGGGAAATTCTGGGAGTTGAAGTCCGCAAGCCTTAAAGGTTGCCAAGATTGGGGACCCCTGCAATAGAGGATCTGTTAAGGCCTATGGAAAGTTCATTCCCTGGGCTCCTTACCTGTGTGTAAGTCCCACTGGAGTGAATAAGCTTCCCTTGGTTCCAGCGAGACTCGCACAGGGATATTATCCAAAGGGACGAGATACGAGAGCTGCTTCTGTTTCCTGCAAGCAATGTTTCCTTCCTTCCGGGGTTGCATCTAACCGACTACTGTTTTATCTGTACATAAAGAACATTGTCAAAATAGTTCTTTCTCTGTCCATGGATTTAAAGCTTGTTATCTGTAATAGCCTCTCTTGTCTAGGAATGTAAAAGTGCACCTGCAAAAATATTAATAAAAACCATCTGGATTTATTGTATGTCAAAGAACACATTTCCTTGGAGTTTTGCAACGCTTTATTTAACACTGTACACACAGACCAGCTTTATATGGCGGCCTGATGGAATAAGTGTTTTGGAAGAGAGAAGCGTGCAAGTGGAACAGATCAAATGAGAACCGTAATATAATATAGCCGGTATCGGCACAAAAAGGGGAAACTGCGCAAGGCTTAAAGCATGTAAACGCACAAAGCCGAGGCAATGATGCCCGTTTGAATAGCTGGTCTGAAAAGGCTCACGCGGCATGAACGTCCGCAACCATGGGCCACCCCCAAAACGGGTAGAGAGGTAGTCCTTGACTTAACGGTCGCAACGCAGCCCCGTTACTAAGCAAGGCAGCTGTGAACTGAGTTTTGCCCCATTTTACAACCTTTCTTGCGAGTCACTGCGGCTGTTAAGTGAATTGTGCAGTCATTAAGCGAATCTTGCTTCGCCCGTTGACTTGTCAGAAGGTTGCAAAAGGGGATCAGATGGGAGAGGGCACCGGTCTTAAATATGTGCCGGTTGTCAAGTGCCTGGATTTTGATCCCGTTATCGGGGAGGTGGTGGTGCTGCCACGGTTGTGTCAAAACGGTCCTTTCAATGCCGTAACTTCAGACCAGGGGGTCTTCCAACTTGGCCCTTTGATGACTTGTGGACTTCAACTCCCAGAATTCCTCAGCCAGCATGCCTGGCTGAGGAATTCTGGGAATTGAAGTCCACAAATCATAAAAGGGCCAAGTTTGAAGACCCCTGCTTCAGACAGTCATTAAACGAATGATTGTAAATTGAGGACTGACTACATCCTGCCAATTTAATGTGTTGTACCAGCAGCCATGAGCTGGTATTAATATGCTGACCACTGAGTGACCTTCTGCATATCAAGGTGCTCCTGTGAAATCTTTTTTCTTCATTCTTACCAGGATCAATTCCCTTGATTTTTCTAAACACATAAAACAAAGCCAGCAAAACCCAGCTATTGCCTACAACAGGGGTCTTCAAACTTGGCCCTTTGATGACTTGCGGACTTCAACTCCCAGAATTCCTCAGCCAGCCACTGGGCTCCTTACCTGTGTGTAAGTCCCACTGGAGTGAATAAGCTTCCCTTGGTTCCAGCGAGACTCGCACAGGAATATTATCCAAAGGGACAAGATATGAGAGATGCTACTGCTTCCTGCAAGCAATGTTTCCTTCCTGGGGTTGCACGCTGGCTGAGGAATTCTGGGAGTTGAAGTCCACAAGTCACAAAAGGGCCAAGTTTGAAGACCCCTGGCTTGAAAGTAAACCTGCAGTTCTTCCTCCGGTGTCCGTCTCCAAAGCAGGGTAGAATTTAGGTCAGGTTTTTCATGATCTAATTGCTTTAAGCACAGGTAGTCCTTTTTTAATGACTGGCCACTGTTATGATCGCGAAGAAAAAGTAATTGTGCAACCAACCCTCACAAGCGGGGTTGGACTAGATGACCTCCAAGGTACCTTCCAACTTTATTATTATTATTATTATTATTATAATCTGTGCAGGAAAGCAAAGCAACCCTCAAAAGATTGTAAAAACTCACCATGTTACTAAGCAACTGCTTTGCTTCACTTAGCAACCAAGCTGCCAGGCTCAGCTATGGTTGTTAAACAAGGACTACCTATACTCCCCCCCTCCCTCACAAGATTATTGCTGGTGCCAAAAATCCCACCCTGTGCCCATCTTCATACGTAGCTGCTGACTTTAGTGTTCGGCTGCTTGTCAGATGGATGGACTTCAACTCCCAGAATCCCCCAGCCAGCATTGTGGGAACTGAAGTCCCTAACCCTGAGGGGCAAATGACAGGGACTTTGTAATTTTACTTTGTAACTTTCTATTTTACTTTCAATTTTAAACATCATTGCTTTACATTTTGATTTGACTTACTTTTCTCTCTTTTAAAAAGGTTTTATAAAACCATTAGATTAGATAACTTTCAACCTTTCAACTGAAAAGGTAAAAAGTTACAGAAGGATAGCTGTATACTATTTCCTGATAAGAAAAAGTTGATGAGTGTCAACTGGCCTTTGGTTATCTAACTCCAAACAAACCTTTTGAGGTTGGTTTACTGTGCAAAGGAGGGGGTTACTTTTATCTTAACAATAACAATAATAGGGACCTTTGAGGTCTTCTAGTCCAACCCCCTGCTCAAGCAGGAGACCCTACACCAGGGGTCTTCAAACTTGGCCCTTTTATGACTTGTGGACTTCAACCCCCAGAATTCCTCAGCCAGCCATGCATGGCTCAGGAACTCTGGGAGTTGAAGTCCACGAGTCATAAAAGAGCCAGGTTGCCTAGCCCTGGCCTAGAGACCATTCCAGACCAATGGCTGTCGGGTCTCTTTTTGAAAATCTGCCCGGCGAGAAATCCCAATCCGGGCGGGGGTTGCCTCCTCCATCTTCGGTCTCCTCCGAAGCGATTTGCCTACCAGGCCTACAACGCCGGGCCTGGGCCGGTCGCTCTACCCGTCATGCCCCGCGGTAAGAGGGCGTGGCCGGCGCCGCCCCGGAGCCCGCATCATCATGATCATCATCTTCTTCGCGGAGCATTCTGGGAGCGGCCCGTCTCCCTCTCCCTTTCCGGGACTGCAACTCCCGTCGTTCCCCGCGCGCTCGGCTGGCTCGCCTTCGAACGCTCCCTTCCCTCCCTCCCTCCGGCCGCTCGCTCTAAACGCGCGCGCCTCTCAGATCGGGGCGGGCTGTCCCTCCGCGGCCACCGTTCGGGCCTAGCGCGTCTCCGTCACGCAGGCTCTCCTCGAGCGAGCGAGCGAGCGCCATCCTCCCCTCCTCCTCCTCCTCCTTCTCGGGCGTTTTTTTTCTCTCTCTCTCCTCTTCCTCGTTTTCCCGCCCGCCCTTGCGGAGACCTTTGACCCCTCCCCGTCCGGTTGTTATGTCGGGCCTCCTTATCCTCCTCCGCCGCCGCCGCCGCCGCATTCCTTGACGCGCGCGCCCGTCGCCGCCTCAGCCGCCGTCTTTTTTTTTTTTTTTCCTTCTTATTCTTCTTCTTCTTTCACCCCCCCCTCCCTCGCGACCTCAGCCGCCCGGGGTTGCGCGCGCGCCCACAGCCCCCCCCACTCCTCCTGCCCCCACCGCGAAGCCCGCGCTCGCCTCCAGCCCCGCCCGAGTAACGGTCGCCTCCGCGCTCCAGGCGCGCTCCCGTCGCCGCCCGCGGCCTGCTCGGCAGACTCCCCCCTCCCTCGCGTG
Organism: Azemiops feae; assembly: GCA_023970755.1. Taxonomy (NCBI): domain Eukaryota; kingdom Metazoa; phylum Chordata; class Lepidosauria; order Squamata; family Viperidae; genus Azemiops; species Azemiops feae. Next base: position 169,256 of record JALGBA010001503.1, read on the forward strand.
CGCGCGCCCGGTCAGCCCGCTCTCCCGCCCGCCCGGAGGAGGAAGAAGAAGAAGAAGAAGATGAAGGAGCTGAAGCAGCGGAGGAAGAAGGAGCGCACGTGGGCCGAGGCCGCCCGCCTGGTGAGCGGGGCCGGGGCCACGTGGGGGAGGGGAGGGCGGGGGGCGCTCGGCTCTCCCGGGGGCGCCGCTTCCCCCGAGGCCGCCCTGGGGTGGGGGGTGGGGGACCTATGTACACACACACACACACACACATGTATATATAAATGTATACAAATGTATGTGGGTGTGGGTGTATATACACATACATGCATACATACAAATGTATGTGGGTATGTGTGCATATGTATATATATACACACACACAAATATATCTCGGTGTGTATGTCTGTGTGTGCCTATATATATGCACACACAGACAAATATATCTGGGTGTGTATGTATGTGTTTATACACACACACACGGGTGTGTATGTCTATGTGTGCTTATATATATATACACACACATATATACACAGACACACAAATATGTGGGTATGTGTTTATACACACACATGGGTGTGTATGTGATTATATATATATATATATATATATATATATATATATATATATATATATATATATATATATATATATATAAAAATAAATAATGAACTCTGGGATATTAGAAAAAGGCTTCTTTATTGCTGAGCTTTCGTTAACAACCTGTTAACATCATCAGAGCAAAGGGCTAAATGGCAAGGGAGCATGTGCATAAATTCACATAACAGTTGGAAAACGTTTATGCACATGCTCCCTTGCCATTTAGCCCTTTGCTCTGATGATGTTAACAGGTTGTTAACGAAAGCTCAGCAATAAAGAAGCCTTTTTCTAATATCCCAGAGTTCATTATTTTATTTAATTGACTTTAAATATATATATATTTATATATATATATATATATATATATATATATATATATATATATATATATATATATATATATATATATATATATATATATATATATATATATATACACACAGACACACACCCACACATACACACCCACATATATTTGTGTGTCTGTGTATATGTGTGTGTGTGTCTGTATATGTGTCTGTGTATATATGTGTGTGTGTGTGTGTATGTATATGTATGTATATGTATATATATATATGTATATAATATATATGTATATATATATATGTATATAATATATATGTATATATATATATGTATATATATGGGTGTGTATGTGTGCTTTTATATATATATATGTTTTCGTAGATTTTCACGGGTACAGGTATGCAGGTCTTGGCGTATTCGGGTCTTTTCCCGTGTAAGATTGAGAGTGTCTTGCCAAGACACTCTCAATCTTACACGGGAAAAGACCCGAATACGCCAAGACCTGCATATATACACACACACACAAATATATGTGGGTGTGTATGTCTGTTTATCCTGGTGTTCGATTGTTTCTTTTAAGTATGAGTATACCCAGGATTCGCATTTTTAGCGTAATTAAGGACTATACACACACACACACATATAAATATAGTGTATATAGTATGTTTTAAATGTGTGTTATGTATGTGTACACTGAGAGCAAGCAACTAAATTTCATTTTTAATATATTACACATATATGTGTATGTGTATTTTGTATATGTGTGTTTGTGTATATATACACACATACAAATTGTGTATATGTCTATACACACACACATATATATACACATACGTATATACTCAAATATGTATGCGTGTATATAATACACAAACACACATACACACAAATATATGTATGTACATATACATATATATGTATCTATGTTGGGAAAGTAGGAGGAAGGGCCATTCCATTTGCTCAAAGCTTTGTGAGTTATTTTTTAAAAATAATCAGGGTTGTTGTGGGACAAGTTGAGGAAGAAGGAGCACTCAATGTGCGCAAAGCTTTGAGTTATATTTGTAAAAACAAGGCGGGATGTGCACGTGTGTGTGTATGTGTGCATGTGTCTATAGGTATCATCTCTTGTCTATATCTTATCTCCCATCTTGGTTGTTTTTACAAGTAACTCAAGGCTTTGGCCATATTGGACACTTCTTCCTCCTCCGACTGGGCTGAGAGGAAGAGACTGGCCCAAAGTCACCCAGCGGGTTTTCTCTCCTAAGGCGGGACTAGAACTCAGAACTTCCCCGCCCCCATTCCTCGTGTGGCATCTTCACCTCTGCTCCAACTTGGCTGTCGCTGACATTGGATTCAGAGCAGAGGAAAACCCCTTACCTCTGCTTGGCCTGGCATACTAAAGGTGTCCCAATACTGGAGGGCTTTTATTTTATTTGTTTATTAGATTATTATCACACCTTTATTATTTTTGGGCTTGACTGAGAGAGAAGGACTGGCCCAAAGTCACCCAGCTGGCTTTCATGCCTAAGGCGAGACTGGAACTCGCCATCTTCTGGTGATTGGCCCAAAACCACTCAGTAGCTTTCATGGCTAAGGCGGGACTAGAACTCCCAGTCTCCTGGTGATTGGCCCAAAGTCACCCAACTGGCATTCATGCCTACGGTGGAACTAGAACTCACCGTCTCCTGGTGATTAGACCCAGGGGTCCTCAACCCCCAGGCTGCGGCCCACTACCGGGACGCGCCCGGTTTGAAACCTGGCCGAGTGGAGCTTCACGCACGAACGCCCTACGTTCCTGCGAGTGGAGCTTCAGCGTGAGAGCGCAAGCGCCTGCTGCTCTCATGAGTGGAGAGCGCACACGCGTGTGCTGCCTGCACAAATGGAGCTTCGCGTGCACACGTGCGCCTGCCATTCATAAACATCTGCGCTCCAGGGTCAGGCCGCCAAGCTGGGGACCGCTGGATGAGACCACTGGCCCGACTAGCTTGGATGTCTAAGGCAAGACTCGAACTCGGGTTCTCCCGCTCTCTAACCTGGTGCCTTAACCACTAGACCAAACTCTCTTTATTTATACGTCGGCGAGGCAAGAGTGGCAGGTAGGGCCCAGCCTGCAGGATGGATGGATTGGCTTGGGAAACGTTCCTAAGCCATCATCCCTTGGCAAAGAAGCCATTGGTGGCTTCTTCGGACATGATTTGGGTGCTGTGTGAAGCTGGGCCACTTGTGCGGGGGACAGTTGCCCTCTCGAATGGAAGAATTGCCATCTCATCATTTGTGTGCTACACAATGGAGACTAAGGATGATTCACCTGTGGTTTTCCTGACTGTTCTAGCTTATAACTCGGTAACCATCATCTTCCTTGTGCGGGAAGAGCTCGGAGGAGCGAAAAACCATTAGGGGTTGGGCCGAATTTCAGCTGGTGTGTTGATTAAGGGTGAACAATTCCACGTGCGCGTGAAAGCAAGCCTCCTTTGTATTTACTTCCTAGGGGCTTGCAGAATCATTGCGTTAACACAGTACGATTGTATGGATATATTTACTGTAGAAACCATATAAAATCTGGAAAACTGCAAAACACATTTTGGGATTTACACTCCAGAGTTATTAACTTTGAACTTGGAAGGCAGTCTTCTCTCTTGTTGAAAAGGAAACTTTTCCAGTCGGATCCGAGGTGGCTATTCCCATTATGGCATTATGGATTGGGGAATTGTGTGGATTAGTCCAGTGTTTCTCAACCTGGGCAGTTTTAAGATGTGTGGACTTCAATTCCCAGAATTGCCCAGCCAGCAAAGCTGGCTGGGCAATTCTGGGAGTTGATGTCCACACATCTTAAAGCTGTTAAGAGTTGAGAAACACTGGACTAATCCATTTCTCTATCTGGTTTTATGGGAATGGACAAAGAGGAGAGGGATGAGACAGGATAAGGAAAACATTTGTTAAATTCTTAAGTGTTCTTTAAGTTCCTCCAGTGGGTCACGTGAATTGCTTTGGACCAGATTGGAAGACAAAGCAAATGTAGAAGGATGGATATTCATTCTGTTATCAGGTAGTGAAAGCTGCAATTTTTACTATCTCTCTGTGTGTGTGTATACACACACAGAGAGAGGGAGAACTATGTGAAATTAGCTTCTTTGTAAAGCTGGTTCGTTATGCTTAGAGCTGGCCATTTTTTAAATAATAACAATCTTTACAATTCATCCTTAAAGCTGTCATTGTTTTCTAATTGGAGAAGAAATGAATGGTTGAGGGCATGTCACAGGTAGTCCTCAAGTTACAACAGTACATTCAGTGACCGTTCAGAGCTTACAGTGGCACTGAAAAAAAGGGACCTGGGACTGTTTTTCAGAGTTTACGACCGATGCAGCATCCCCAGGGTCACGTGTCCAACATTTGAAAGCTTGGCAACTGACATGTACTTACGACCGTTGCAGTGTCCCAGGCTCACGTGATCCCCTTTTGCGAGCTTTTGGCAAGCAAAGTCAATGAGGAAGCCAGATTCGTTTAACAACCACGTTACTAATTTAACAACTGCAGTGATTCCCTTAATAATTGTGGCCAGAAAAGTTGTAAAATGGGGCAAAACTCACCTTAACAGCTGTCTCGCTTAGCAATGGAAATTTTGTAGTTGTAAGTCGAGGACTTCCTGTATTTCCGTCTTTCAAACTGACTAGGTGACATCTTGAGGTTTCTGCTTCTTAAAACTACTCAGCAGAGGTCTCTCCAAAAGTGAGCTGTGTGGCGCGCCAAAGGCAAAGATTTTTTTAAAAAAATGTTTTAGCCCACCTTTTATTATTTCTACCAATAACTCAACGGCAGCAAAACGTAGCTCATAAATCCTTCCTCCTCCACCACCACCACCTCCTCTTTTCCCCCACAACGCCAACCCTGTGAGGTGAGTTGGGCTGAGAGACTGGCCCAAAGTCACTCAGCTGGCTTTCATGCCTATGGCAGGACCTGAACTCAGGGCCTCCTGCTTTCTAGCTTGCTGCCTTAACCACTACTAGACCTTTTGGGCACCAGGGACCGGTTCCGTAGAGAGAGGAGGTTTTTCCACGGACCGGAGACTGCGTGGTTTTGTGTGCTGCCTGCATCCTGCAGATGGGGCTTTGCTTGTTTGTGCGGCCCCGTTGTTGGCATGCCGTGGCCCGGTACCGGTCCACGGACCGAGGGGGGGGGGTTGGGGACCCCCTGCTCTAGACCAAGCTGGCTCTCCCACTCTTTCTCTCTTAGTTAGGAATGTTTTCCCACTGTTCTTTATCTGCTGGTTTCTCCCAAGGAAAATAATAAAATGAGCACCAGCCGGCTTGTCTATGTCTAATCTATTACTTAGCGTTGACATTTTTAACTATCCTGTATCTAAACATGCCAGAATAAAGGCACAGAATTAAGTCCCTAATGCCCTGTAGGATACAAAGCAGCATGTGTACATAAGGCCGCTTAAAAGCAAAGGATTTGCTTATTTTGGCTCTGGAACGCCAAAAGTCACTTCCTGCTTTAGAGGCTCAACTTCACAGACCACTAGGAATAAAATGGAATGTTCTTATGTGTGTGCGTGTGCCGCGCATACCTTTATTCTGTGCTAACTGAAGAGATCTTCAAGGGCATTGGCATAGAGTGAATTCTTGCAGACCTAGGGAAAAGTTTGCAAAGCGCGCACACACACACACACACACACACACATGATCAGGTTGTGTTTACCAAAGAAAGGCTGAACAGCTAACGGTGGTTAAAAAAAAAAAAATTATAAGGCTAGTTGGTGATGATTAGAGGAGCTATTTGCCAAAAGAAAAAATTAAAAAAATCCTACGTTTTCTATTTTCACCTCCTAGGGAGAAATACGTGTTAATTGAACAGTGGTAAAAAGCAAGCTGCACACGTGCAGGTAATCCTCGACTTACGACCGCGACTGAGCCCCCAATTTTCGTTGCTAAGTAAGACAGTCGTTCAGTGAGTTTTGCCCCCTTTTACAATCTTTCTTGCCACGGTTGTTAACTGAAACTTGATTCCCTATGGACTTTGCTTGTGAGCAGGTCACAAAAGGTGGATTACATGTGACCCCAGGACGCTGGAACCATCATAAATACGAGTCAGTTGCCAAATGTCGGAATTTTGATCCCGTGACCACGGGGGATGCTGCAATGGGGAGTTGGGCTAGATGACCTCCAAGGTCCCTTCCAACTTTATTATTATTATTATTAATGGTCGTAAGTGCGAAAAACGGTCGCTTTTTTCCCTGCCGTTGTAACTTACGTGAGGTGGTCCTCAACTTAACAACCATTTGCTTAGTGACTGCAAAGTTACAACGGCACTGAAAAAAATGACTTACGACCGTTTTTCCATGACTTTTGCAGCATCCCCCGTGGTCACACGATCACAGTTCAGACGCTTGGCAACTGACTTGTATTTATGACGGTTGCAGTGTCCCCCGGGGTCACGTGATCCCCATTTGCGACCTTCTGACAAGCAAAATCAATGGGAAAACCAGATTCACTTAACAGCCAGGTTACCGACTGAACCACTGCAGGGATTCCCTTTTAGCTGTGGCAAGGAAGGTCATAAAATGGGGCAAAACTCACTTAACAGCCGCCTCACTTAGCAATGGGAAATTTTGGGCTCAAATGTGGCCATATGTTAAGGATTACCTGGGAATTGTATTTTTGCATTCAAAAGTAGCAGACGGCTACTTTGATGTTTTAGATAGGGATCTCTTATGAAGGAAAATCCAGTGAATAGAGGTGATTTATTTTCTCTTTTTTTTTTTTGGTAAGGTACCAATTAAAATTAATATAATAATAATAATAATAATAATAATAATAGTAATAACAATAATAATAATAATAGTGCCTGGAGACAGCAGAATAGACGAGAAAGAACTGGAGAAGATAACAAAATACAAAGACCTACAAATAGAAATAGAAAGACTGTGGCAAAAGCAAGCAAGGGTAGGACCAATAGTAATAGGCGCCTTGGGTGCAATCCCAAAACAGCTGGAGCACCACTTGGACACCATCATCGGCATCGACAAATTCGCCATTAGTCAATTGCAAAAGGCGGCCTTACTAGGAACTGCTTCCATCCTGCGACGAGATCAAACCTCCACGTCTGCCTATCCCAGGTCCTTGGTAAGGACTCGATGGGTAGACAAAAATGCCAAATCCAGTCTGAACATCTGGCTGACTGTGCAATGATCAATAATAATAGCAACAACAACAATAATAATAACAACAATAATAATAATAGTTGGAAGGGATCTTGGAAGTCATCTAGTCCAACCGAAATAGACTTATGTATTATGGCTGCCGGATGCTACACCATCTTTTAGGCATGAAGGAAACCTGTCTTTTAAGTGTGAAGTTTTTCAGAGCTTTTAGTTCTGGCAAAGGAAGGCACTTTTCAGAAGAAAATCACTCATCAAAATTGTACAATTTTTTTGTACTATTAGGCAAATATGAGGAAAAAAGAAAACGTCAGTTACAATATTGGTGCATGTTTTAAGATTAGGGTTTTTTTTTACATTTGAGGAGAAAATAATTTCCCTGAAAAAGCTGTCAGTAGTTAATAGGTGTTGGTTAAATTTCTTAATATCTGTTTTAAAACATCTTTCTTTTATGTATGTGTGAAATATGTGTAAAGAATGTGATGTTACTCACTCTGGAATAGAAGGATTTATTTTATATTCACGAATTGCAGTTTTATGAACATCAAGTAAATATAGCTTCCAGTAGTATGAGACATAGATATATAAATATTGTGTTAAAGAAATCTGAAATGTCTTTATTAATCGCATCCCAAGGTTACTTGTGGATGATTTTTTTTTTCAGGAACATACTTGGTAGCTGTTGTGAAAAAAAAAAAAACCCTAAATTTTAAATTGTGAAATCTTGAATGGAGTAATATCTTTGTTTTGGGATTTTGGCATGGGGTTTGGGTGGGGGTGAGATTGCATTTGTACTTTAAAAAAACAAAATTGTTTTCCCTAGTTCTAGAAATCAGAAGATGTGAGGTTCCTACGGAGAATTGGGACGTGGCATCTATTTCAGGAATAAATTCCTCATCTATTAATACATTTCCTTAAATAACATTTTTCCCACTTGCAAAGTGAAGTGAACTACTGCAGTCTTCTTGCAAATGGCACACTCAGCTCTTTGTAGGCTGTACATTATTCAGTTGCCTAATTGCACTGCAACTTTCAGGAAGTAACCTTCCTTTGCGTGTCCTGGACTAAGAAAAAAAAACCAATCTGTGAAAATGCACAATTCGTTTAAGGCCACCCTTTGGAAGACTCCTCTCTCCGGGGGAAACTTTTATCCTTATTCGTGGCCGACTTCCCTGCCCCTCTCTAGAGTAGCAACCGATGCCCATTTAGTGCAGAGTTATTCCTACAGGGACAGACAGCAGGTTTTTTAAACAGAACTATTTTGAATGTAGCCGCCACTGAAAACTGGGCATTTGTCAAATACAGGTGGTCCTTGACTTACAACCGTTCATTTAGTGACCGTTCGAAGTTACAATGGCACTGAAAAAAGTTAGTTATGACCATTTTTCACACTTGTGACCGTTGCAGCATCTCTGTGGTCGTGTGATGAAAATTCAGACAGTTGGCAACTGACTCATATTTAAGACAGTTGCAGTGTCCATGGAGTTCCTTCCTTCCTTCCTTCCTTCCTTCCTCACTTCTTTCTTTCTTTTTCCTTCCTTCCTTTCCCTCCCTTCCTTCTTTCCTTCCTCCTTTCTTTCTTTCTTTCTTTCTTTCTTTCTTTTTTTCTTTTTCCTTCCTTTCGCTCCCTCCCTCCCTCCCTCCCTTCCTTCCTTCCTTCCTCCCTCCCTCCCTCCCTCCCTCACTTCTTTCTTTTTCCTTCCTTCCTTTCCCTTCCTCCCTTCTTTTGTTCCTTCCTCCCTCACTTCCTTTCTTTTTCCTTCCTTCCTTTCCCTTCCTTCCTCCTTTCCTTTTTTCCTTCCTTCCTTTCCCTTCCTTCCTCCTTTCCTTTTTTCCTTCCTTCCTTTCCCTTCCTTCCTCCTTTCCTTTTTTCCTTCCTTCCTTCTTTTGTTCCTTCCTCGCTCACTTCCTTTCTTTCTTTTTCCTTCCTTCCTTCCTTCCTTCCTTCCTTCCTTCCTTCCTTCCTTCCTTCCTTCCTTCCTTCCAAGTCAATGGGGAAGCCAGATTCACTTCACAAGTGCAAATATTCAGTTGACAACTGTGGTCAGAAAGGCTGTACAATGAGGCAAAACTCACTGAAAAACTGTCTCGCTTAGCAACGGAAATTTGGGGCTCAATTGTGGTCGCAAGTCGAGGACTACCTGTAATTTTGGAGTGTGAGTCTCCCATAAATGCCCAACTATAATAAAGGCCTTTTATGTGCTGCAAAGGAAAATATTCTTCTTTTTTTTTTTTTCCATGGGAAACGTAGATTTTTTTCAAAAATCCTGTTGCAGGCAGGAAGAAGTTTCAGGAGCAGGAAACTCTCCTCTCTTCAGTTCCTACCCGAAGGTCGAACAGGAGGGGCTCTCAGGAATGCTGAAAGCAGAAGCTGGATTGGCCTGCTCCCTTAATCTTTAGTCTGGTGGAAAACACACACACAGAGACACACACACACAAACACACACAGATAAAAGCCTCTTTCCAAACCATCCCCATGTGCTCAAATGACTTCAAGGAATGCAAGACGGAATTGGGGGGGGGGGAATCCCTTAATCTGCGGCTGGCCAAGGGTTTCGGTTCAAGAGTTTTGATTTCCTTTTCATCCGAAGAGCGCAAGGATAAATCGGAAGATATTGTGCCACAGCCCTTTAGGAGCGGTGTGTACAGGCGGTCCTTGACTTATAAACCACACCATGGTTGAGCTCAAGAGTTTCTGGCGCCAAGTGAGACAGCTGTCAAACTGATTCGATTTCTCTCCCCCCCCTCCCATTTTACGACCTTTCTCTGCCAAAGTTGTTAATTGAAGCCCGGCAGTTGTAAAGTCCACAACAGGGTGGTTAAGTGACTCTGGCTTCCCCATTGACTTTGCCTGTGAGGAGGTGGCAAAAGGGGAATCGCGTGACCCCGGGGGACACCGCAAAGGCCATCCAGAGGAGTCAGTTGCCAAGCGTCCGAATTTCGATCATGTCCTCCCAGGGCTTTTTTCCCACAATTACAAGTGTTGTCACCTGCCCACGGTCACTGATCAAAATCCAGACACTTGGCAACCGACTCACCTCCTTTAGGATGGTCGCAACGTCCCCTTTTGCGACCTTCTGACAAGCAAAGTCAACGGGGAAGCCTGATTCGCTTAGCGACCCTGTCACTAGCTTAAACAACTGCAGTGATTCACTTAACCGTGGCAAGAAAAAGGTCCTAAAATGGGTCAACAACGTTCACGCACAACTGTCTCATTTAGCAGTGGGACTTTTGGGCTCCGTTGCGGTTGCAAGTTGAGGACTATCTGTAATAGCAGGAACTGCCTTCCAGCGGGTGATTATTTTCAGAGAAGCTTTTCAGAAGATCCTTTCTTGGAATAAAATGTGCTTCCCCTTGTTACCCCTTGTGTGTGACGCCGCACTTTCCCCCGTGTCCATTTCGAGTGGCTTCCGAGCCGATAGAATTTGTCACATGTCTTTTTCAGCTGGAAATTAATTGCGTGTCCCTGTTTGAATTGCGGGGAATAAGTCACAACGGCTGCGCAGTGTTAGTTCTTGGAAACATCTGCAAAAGTCAACGGGTGCTTTTCATAATGTTGTGTTCAGCACACACACACACACACACCCCGGGAGTTGCTTCGCACCTTCCTAGCCGTTGTGCAGTTGGTGTAATTTTGCTGAAAGTTAAGAGTCACGGCTGTGACGCGTTTCCTATCGGTTTGTGTCTCTTTAGAAAACACACTTCCTGTTCTTCGGTGTTTATTGTGTGTATCTCCCGGAACAGTATAGACTAGACTAGAGCATTGTTTGTAATTGAATTTCACAAGCTTCCGATTAATGTTGTGCGCTTCTGCATTTTCACTAAAGCGAAACTGGGTTTGGTACTTATCCTTAAGGTGATTGGTTGTGTGGTTGAAGAAGATGCGTTTATCTCTGCCCTGCATTGGAGTGGCTGTTTCAGAGCCCTGAGGCTTGACACCTTTTTAGATCACTTGATTGGATTCCAGGGGCGTGTCTGTTGTGTGTGCGCCTTGTGCTTTGCAACTCCTTCCACAGTAGGCAAGGTTTCCTTCGCTTTCTTTCAGAAGCATAAACCACTTTTTTTCTAGCAGCTGCACACACTTAATGGCAGAATACAGAATTCAGACTGAGCTTTTTCTCTTTTCGGAGGCTATGAGCTTGCCTTTCCTCAGTACTGTCTGACCTTCCTTCCTTCCTTCCTCTTTCCCCTTTACTTTATTCTTTCCTTCCTTCCTTTTCTCCTTCTTTCCTTCTTCCCATTCCTTTTCTCCTTCCCCTTTACTTCCTTCTTTCCTTCTTCCCGTTCCTTCTTTCCTTTCTCCCTTCCCTTTCCTCTCTCCGTCCATTCTTTCCTGTTTCCTTCCTTCCTTCCTTCCTTCCTTCCTCTTTCCCCTTTACTTTATTCTTTCCTTCCTCCCGTTTCCTTCCTTCCTTTTCTCCTTCCCCTTTACTTCCTTCTTTCCTTCTTCCCATTCCTTCTTTCCTTTCTCCCTTCCCTTTCCTCTCTCCGTCCATTCTTTCCTCCTTCCTGTTTCCTTCCGTCCGTCCGTCCGTCCTTTCTCTTTCCCCTTTACTTTCTTCTTTCCTTCCTCTCTTCCCTTCCCTTTCCTCTCTCCGTCCCTTCCTTCCTTCCTCCTGTTTCCTTCCTTCCTTTTCTCCTTCCTTTCCTCCCTCCCTCCTTTTCTCCTTCCCTTTTACTTCCTTCTTTCCTTTCTCCCTTCCCTTTCCTCTCTCCATCCATTCTTTCCTCCCTCCTCTTTCCTTACTTCTTCCTTCCCTCCCTCCCTCCCTCCCTTCTTTTTTCCTTCCCTCCCTCCCTCCCTCCCTCCCTTCCTTCCTTCCTTCCTTCCTTCCTTCCTTCCCCGAGGCAGTGAACATGAGAACCTCAATAGACATAGCCAACACAACTTCTTCCTATTTCCCCCAAAACAGCAACCCTGTGAGGTGGGCTGTGCTGTGAGGAACTGGCTGAAAGTCACCCCCAGATGGCTGCCATGCCGAGGGAGGGACTTGAACTCGTGGTCTCTGGCTTTTTACTCCTGTGCTTACAGTAAACTGGCTCCATGTGCAGTGTTTTCTATCAATCTACTGTCAGGGTTTGCATCACATTAACGTTTCTAACCTGGCGTCCTTTTCAGTGACGCTAGAAGTTGTGGACGCTTCTTTTAATGACTATAAATTAGAAATTCTAAAAACTGTGCATTTTTTATGATAGGTTACTGTTATGACGTTTGGCGAGCTGGGATATTAAGAAACTGTGCAACCGCTCTGATCCTTTAAAAATGTGCTGCTGAAAATTAAACCATTTGGCTGCAGAAGTTTGGCAGCCGATCCCTAGGATCCTGAAAGTCTACACGTCCACTATTGCAGGGACATTGAATGAAGTTTCACATTAAAGATGATTTGCGTGAATTTTAGCTATAGGGTAGATACTGTATAAAACATCGAGTATTTTCTTTATATGTTTTGCTGACTTTTGTTTTTTGTAAAAAAAACAAAACTCTTTTTTACATCAGGAGAACCAGAATTTGCTTTTTCTCTCCCTTGTGTTTCACGCTGACTTTATTTTAACCTTTCCTTCTACGAAAGAGAATATTGACCCTTCAGCTGCACGAGTCTGAACAGCAAATGAAACATTGGACGATGTGTAGGGAAGGAGAAATTGATAACTGATACTCCAGCCAAAGAAAATGGGAAATGTTCCGTATCTTAGAGCTTTTTGTTATTTTGGGAAGCTGTGCTGGGGAAAGTCCAAGGAGAATCCCGGAACAAGCAAACAAATAAATACTACAGCAGAGGTCCCCAACCTTTTGGGCACCAGGGACCAGTTCCGTGGAGAAAGGCTGCGTGGTTTTGTCTGCTGCCTGCATCCCACGAATGGGGCTTTGCTTGTTCGTGTGGACCGGTTGCTGGCATGCCGTGGCCCGGTACCGGTCCACGGACCGGGGGGGGGGGCTTGGGGGCCCCTGTACTTCAGTATAACCGTTGAGAGAAGAGTTTAAAATCAGCAGAGAGAAAACTGGCTATTTTGATCCAGATGGGCTCTTATGAAAAAATAGTTCACAGAAGCGTCCATATTCACGCTTGTCTGTCTAAGGCAGGGGTCTTCAAACTTGGCCCTTTTATGACTGGTGGACTTCAACTCCCAGAATTCCTCAGCCAGCGTGAGGGAACGATGACCCTTGTACCTGGCTGAGGAATTCTGGGAGTTGAAGTCCACAAGTCACAAAAGGGCCAAGTTTGAAGACCCCTGCTGCTATAGAATATATAAGGCAGGTATGAGTATTTTGAGGAAATCTTGAAGGAACATTCTGGAAAAAAAGAGGAGATAGAGGCCTAGTTCAGATTTTTGTTGGCTGCTTTGTGGCTCCGCGGCTGGAAGGTAGGTAATTATTACTAAATGTAGAACAGGGTAAGATTTCTGCTTTTTTTTCCCCTCATAAAAAATGTAATACATGTAGTCCTAAACCAGGGGTTTTCAAACTTGGCCCTTTGATGACTGGTGGACTTCAACTCCCAGAATTCCTCAGCCAGCGTGAGGGAACTATGACCCTTTTACCTGGCTGAGGAATTCTGGGAGTTGAAGTCCACCAGTCATAAAAGGGCCAAGTTTGAAGACCCCCGGTCTAAGGTTTACAACAGGCCTCGCCGGTACAATTAGTCCTCGACTTATGGCCATTTTCATTTACTGACTGTTCACAGTTAACAACGGCACTGAAAAAAGTGACTCATGATTGATTATCCCGTGACCGATGCAGCATCCCCCACGGTCACGTGATCAGAATTCAGGCCCTTGGCACCTGACTCATATTTATGACGGTCGCAAGTGTCCTGGGGTCGTGTCATTGCCCTTTTTGCGACATTCTGCCAAGACAAGTCAACGGGGAAAGCCAGATTCATTTAATGGCCAAATGGTTCACTTAACAGCTATAGTGATTCGCTTAGCAACTGCGGCGGGGAAGGTCGTAAATGGAGGAAGAATTCACTTAGGATGGAAACGTTGGGCTCCATTGTGGTCGTAAGCCGAGGACTTAACCTGCAGTCCTCGACTTAACGACCACAACGGAGCCCAGCATTTTGGTTGCTAAGTGAAACATTTGTCAAGTGCCCCATTGCAACCTTTCTTGCCACCGTTATTAAGTGAACCACGGCAGTTCAGTTAGCGACGGGGTGGTTAAGCGAACCTGCCTTCCCCCATTGACTTTGCTTATCAGAGGGTCGCAAAAGAGGGAATCACGTGACCCCGGGACGCTGCAACCGTCATAAGTACGAGTCAGTTTGCCAAAGCATCTGAATTTTGATCACGTGACCGCGGGGGAACGCCGCAACGGTCCTCAGTGTGAAAAATGGTCCTAAGTCACTTTTTCCCAGCGCCGTCGTAACGGTCACTAAATGCACAGCTGTAAGTCGAGGACTTCCTGTGCTTCTCTAATCTGCTGCGAATCGCTTGAAACATTTTGTGTAACCAGGAATATTTCATCATAACCCGTCTCTAAATACTGTTCCTTTTCTGGCTGGGTGGAGCCATTTCCCCCCTATCCCCAAAGAACAGTGAGTATTTTGTGGGTGGGGGAACCAAATGACATCTCGAGGGGGGGGCAATTCAGACTTGAAAAGCAGAAGGGAGGGGAAAGGCCAAAGAGAGCCCTCAAGGGACACTGACTCATTGGAGTTGCGCTGCGCCCATCCTCGTGATTGCATTTTTAAAAAAAGGGGGGGGGAGCCACAGAGATCCAGGACCAGGAGTCTCTTGTGTCTGGTCTAGCTCAACCCCGCAGCAACGGTTGAAAGACTCTGGCAAGCAGCTCTTTATCATTTTGAACATATCTTGGCCTGCGCCAAAGCCCATCCCAGTCAGCGTTGCAATAAGGTTAAGCCATTCTTCCCTTTCAGTTGTGGCTGGATATCCTCTCGAGTTGGTTTACCTACATTAAACCTGGGATTTTCTCTCTCTCTCTTTTTTTCTTTTCTTTTCTTTTCTTTTCTTTTTCTTTTCTTTTCTTTTTTTTTCTTTTCTTTTCTTTTCTTTTCTTTTTCAGGTGCTGGAAAACTATTCTGATGGACCCATGACCCCAAAGCAGATTCTGCAGGTGATAGAAACCGAAGGCCTAAAGGAAATGAGGTCAGTCCTGTTCTTTCCTCGTAAGTCGAAGGGATGGAGGGACTAAGTTGACATAAAAATAATAATAATTAATAATAATAATTAATAATAATAATAATAATAATAATAATAATAATAATAATAATATTGGAAGGTACCTTGGAGGTCATCTAGTCCAACCCCCTGCTCAGGCATGAAATTCTACACCATTTCAGATAAATGGCTGTCCAGTCTCTTCTTAAAAACTTCCAGTGTTGGAGCATTCACCGCTTCTGGAGGCAGGTTGTTCCACTGGTTAATTGTTCTCACTGTCAGGAAGTTTCTCCTTAGTTCCAGGTTGCTTCTCTCCTTGATTAGTTTCCATCCGTTGCTTCTTGTCCTGCCTTCAGGTGCTTTGGAGAATAGCTTGACTCCCTCTTCTTTGGGGCAGCCCCTGAGATACTGGAAGGCTGCTATCATGTCCCCCCTCGTCCTTCTCTTCATTAAACTAGACATGCCCAATTCCTGCAACCGTTCCTTATATGTTTTAGCCTCCAGTCCCCTCATCATCTTTGTTGCTCTTCTCTGCACTCTTTCTATCTAGAGTCTCAATATCTTTTTTACATACTTCTTTTTCCCTAACCCTCTTCTCTTCCGCCTTTCTGCTTTGGAATGCCTCGTGGGACTTTTCGCTTGGGTGGGAGGATTCCCTTCCTGTCTAGGATGGTGCTCTTGGCTCAAGCCAGAGTGCTTTGTCGAGACTGTCAGCCTTAGCAGCAGACATATCCATTTTAGGGGGGGCAATACTGTGGAATGGCCTAGAACAGAGGTCTCCAACCTTTCCGGGCTCCAGGACCGGAGGGAAAGAGAGCAGCTTCAAAATTGGTGCGCGTGCGCCGTGCACATTGGCGCGGCACTAGCAGCATGCTCAAACGGGCCGCGCAAACCACCCAGGCTAGCGGCGCATGCGCAGATGGGCTGCATCTCTGTTCGCACCCATGCGCTAGCGCGAGTGGGGGAAGCGCGCCCACCCGTGCGCGCAACGGCCGGCCGTTTGCGCGGCCTGCTGGCCAACAGCCCAAGGCACAGGCCGCGGACCATCGGTTGGGGACCCCTGGTCTAGAAGAAAATATTTGTAGCTCAAGGTTGAACTGTGGGGATCCTTGGCACTCTCTGAGCTGGGTGCTTTCCTTGCAGACATGTCATGACTCAACTAGGGAACGGCATCAGTGCTAGACGGGAGGGGGGGTTTGTGGAGAGGAGGAGGAGGACTGTGGGGTCCTCGGTGCTCTCTGAGGTTGGTTATTTTCTTGGAGGTGTTTTGTGACCCAACTAGAGAACATTATCAGTGCTACAGGAGAGTGTGTTTGCAGAGAGGAGGAGGAGGAGGAGGAGGCCTGAGGGGTCCTTGGTGCTCTCTGAGCTCGGCTGTTTTTTTGCAGACGTTTCATGACCCAGCTAGGGAATATCATCAGAGCTAGTAAGGAGGACAATTTCAAGCACTGATAATGTCCCCTAGTTGGGTCATAAAATATCTGCAAGCAAACCACCAAGCTCAGAGAGCACCAAGGACCCCACAGTTCCCTATGTTCCCTATTCAGTCAATGAAACATCTGCAAAAAAAAAACAACCAAGCTGAAATGTCTGTCTATGAAATGTCTGCAAGAAAAAAAACAAACTCAGAGAGCACCAAGGACCCCATAGTCCAGGGGTCTTCAATCCTGGCCCTTTGAGGACTTGCGGACTTCAGCTCCCAGAATTCCTCAGCCAGGCACGCGTGCCTGGCTGAGGAATTCTGGGAGTTGAAGTCCGCAAGTCATCAAAGGGCCAAGTTTGAAGACCCCTGCCATAGTCATTGTCTTCCTCCACTCTGCAAACCCCACTCCTTTCTAGCACTGATGATGTTCCCTATTCAGTCAATGAAACATCTGCAAGAAAACAACCAAGTTCAGAAGAAGGACGACCTCCTCCTCCTCCCCTCTCCACAAACCCCCCTCCCTCCTAGCGCTGAAGATGTTCCCTAGTTGGGTCATGAAACATCTGCAAGAAAAACGGCCAAGCTCAGAGAGCAGCAAGGACCCCACGTGGCCTGGTTTATCTCTGTGCGTTTGGAGTGACAGCCCTGTCCATTTTAACGCAGCCAAACTTTTTGTTTTATTTTTCTATGACAACAAGCTGTTCCTGTTAAGTGTTCTCGTCTCACTAAACATGAACATTTACAAAAGAGTTTCTCCAGAAAGTTATGGGAGTCTTTTTTTCAGGCTTGGGATGTTTTGTTTCCTGCCAGCCAGATCAAAGGCTCACGGTATTAATCATGCTGCCACTTAATGGCTCACTCAGAGTTTTTTTAAAAAAAAAAACACCATAGGCCATATTTTGACAATGATACTTCTTTGTTTCTGGGGGGGGGGGTAAGTAATCTTTTGAGTATCTTTTCTGATCATAGGAAGGAACAAATGCAAATCAAATTGGGGTCGATCTGTTCCAGTGGTGAGCGCAGACGGGCGGCCTTGTTAATTTTTTTTCCCCCTTGTGAATCTTTTTTCTGTCCTTCTGTCACTGTGTACTCTGGGCCCTGAAAACAGAGAAGATAATCAATATTAGAGATGAAGAGGTCCCAGATCCGAAGGTTGAGGCTCTAGAAAGAGTGCAGAGAAGAGCAACAAAAATTATTAGGGGACTGGAGGCTAAAACATACAAAGAACAGTTGCAGGAATTGGGTATGTCTAGTTTAATGAAGAGAAGGACGAGGGGGGACGTGATAGCAGTCTTCCAATATCTGAGGGGCTGCCCCAAAGAGGAGGGGGTCTCCAAAGCACCTGAAGGCAGGATGAGAAACAGTGGTTGGAAACTGACCAAAGAGAGAAGCAACCTGGAATTAAGGAGAAACTTCCTGACAGTGAGAACAATTAACCAGTGGAACAACCTGCCTCCAGAAATCGTGGGCCCTCCATCACTGGAGATTTTTAAGAAGAGGCTAGACATTCATTTATCTGAGATGGTATAGTTTCTCCTGCTTGAGCAGGGGGCTGGACTAGAAGACCTCCAAGGTCCCTTCCAGCTCTATTCTATTCTAAAATTAATTTTAAAAAATTGTAAAACAAAAAAAATAATACAAATTTCTACAGCTGGTATTCTGTCCTCCTCTGGTACTAATGTTTTAATCTGGGGAGAATTGTTGGTAACTGCCAAAAACGCAGCTGAGATTTCCCACAAAAGCCACTTCCCTTCTCCCCCCCCCCCCCAGGAAATCACTTAGAGGAGGGAGAGAAGCAGCAACTTAAATTGAAGCGGAAGTTCAATTTTAGAACACTTTTGTAGGGTGGTGTGTAATTTTTCAGTGTAGAAGCCTACTTCCTTTTTTAAAGAATAACGTGAAACTGAATCTCTCTTGAGATGTTCAAGACTGAAAAGAAATATATTTTAGAACGACTGTCAGTTCCGTTCTTCTTAGCCTTTTTCCTCTTTAGAGAACTCTCCAGATGTTGCAGATTATTTTCTTCCAACTGTATTTTGACCCACATTACAAAAAAATAAGAGTTTAAACATCCAAAATTTACAACGAAGGAAATACTAGAGGCAATAAACAATTAAAAAACTAAACTGAAGCAAAAAGTAGAAGAGGAGGAAACCCCCCAAAATGTAAAAACCCAGATTTTTTTTAAATGTCACTGCTAAATATTTTTATGTATTGTGTGTGTGTGTGTGTACACACCCATCTATGCACTGACCACATAGAAATAAATGTGTGTGTGTACACACACATCTATGCACTAACCATATAGAAATAAATCTGTGTGTGTATACAAACACAAGATCTGTGTACACAAACACACACAATACATTTATTTCTATATGGTTAGTGCATAGATGTGTGTGTGTACACACATCTATGCACTAGCCATATAGAAATAAATTATTGTGTGTGTTTGTGTACACATCTATGCACTAACCATATAGAAATAAATGTGTGTGTTTGTGTACACACACATCTATGCACTAACCATATAGAAATAAATGTGTGTGTGTGTCTGTACACACACATCTATGCACTGACCAGATAGAAATAAATGTATTTTGTGTGTTTGTGTACACATCTATGCACTAACCATATAGAAATAAATATATTGTGTGTGTTTATGTACACACACATCTGTGCACTAACCAGATAGAAATAAATGTATTGTGTGTGTTTGTGTACACACACATCTATGCACTGACCCTATAGGAACCATTGCTTTACAAAAAAAAAGAAGGCATTGCCTAATAATTCTACTTTGCTACTGTAAAATATCATGAAATCTATGCAGGCGGTCCTCGACTTAACAATCATTCATTTAGTGACCGTTCAAAGTTACAACGGCCCTGCAAAAAAAAGTGACTTATGACTGTTTTTCACACTTACAACCTTTGCAACCTCCCCAGGGTCACGTGATCAAAATTCGGCCGCTTGGCAACCGTCTCATCTTTATGACGGTCGCAGCGTCCCGGGGTGTGTGTGTGTGTGTGTCACGTGATCCCCTTTTGCGACGAGCAAAGTCCATGGGGGGGGAGCCAGATTCGCTTAACAACCCCGTCACTCACTGAACAACAGCAGTGATTCGCTTTAACGACTGCAGCAAGAAAGGTCGTAAAACGCAGCGCCACTCACTTAACAGCTGTCCAGCTTAACAGTGGAAATGTCGGTCGTAAGCCGAGGACTACCTGTCCCGTGGCCTTTTCCAAAACCGATAAGCTACTCATTTCCCCAGAGCCGATGCTTAACACCTGGACTGATGTTGCTTTTCCAATTCTCAAACAAATCCAGATGCTGCTTTGTTGACAGTGGTGTCAAAATGATACCTGATAAATAAACAAAATCCTATCCTGCGCAGAAATGGATAGGTTATCATTAGAGCTTAAAAATAAAACCGAAACAGACTATTGTGAAATTTGGAACAGAGTGTATAAGTGGCTAGAGTCAAGGAGGAATGCTGGGACAAATGCTGATTGATAAGTTGATAGTTTAGAAATTTTGATATTAGTGCTTTTTCGAAGATAGAATTGAAAGCAATCTACTCACAACGTATATAACTGAAAGAATGCTTATTAGAAAGTTTATAGATCGCATATGTATAATTTGTTACAAGGTAAAGACAATTTTCAGGGAAGTTGTATTATGTCCACTGTATCTGTTTTGTTTTTAATTGTGTATTCAATAAAATTCTTTTTAAAAAAATAAAAATAAAATGGAACCCTGAGGCGGCCTGGATTTTGTCCCGGCCAAGGCAGCAACAGCTCCCTCGCCTTTAGGGGAGACCAAAGGGGGTTGTGCCCCTTCCCCAGAACTGCCTGGGAGAATTGCTGCACAAAGGGCAGCTGGAGGGAGGGAGGGAGGGAGTCCATCCTGCTGGATCCCAACTTATTTGTCCTTGAAATCAACTCGCTCGCAGAAATTCAGAGCACTCATAAGCAGCTCTTTGGCTATCTCCACATTCTGGGGATTTAGGAGGAACAGGACAAAACTCCCTGCCTGATTATCAGCACCGTCCTTGTCTAGTAACTCTCTGTGCCATTCTCATGGGCTTTCCTTCCTTCCTTCCTTCCTCCCTTCCTCCATCTCCTTTCTTCCCTCCATCCTCCATCCATCTTCCTTCCTTTCCTCCCTCCCTCCATCTCCTTCCCTTCCACCCTCTTTCTTTCTTTCATTTTTTTTCTTTCTTTTTTCCCTCCCTCCCTCAATCTCCTTCCTTCCTTCCCTCCTTTCATCTTCATTCCTTTCCTCCCTCTCTCCCTCCATCCATCCATCTCCTTCCCTCCCCCTCCATCTTTCTTTCTTTCATTTTTTTTCTTTCTTTTTTCCTTCCCTCCCTCCCTTCCTTCTTTTCCTCCGTCCCTCCCTCAATCTCTTTTCTTCCTTCCTTTTCTCCCTCTCCCTCCATCATCCATCCATCCATCTCCCTCCCCCTCTTTCTTTCTTTCTTTCTTTCTTTCTTTCTTTCTTTCTTTCTTTCTTTCTTTCTTTCTTTCTTTCTTTCTTTCTTTCTTTCTTCTTTCTTTCATTTTTCCTTCCCTCCCTCCCTTCTTTTCCTCCCTCCATCTCTTTCCTTCCTTCCTCCATCCTTCCTTTCTTTCTTTCTTTCTTTCTTTCTTTCTTTCTTTCTTTCTTTCTTTCTTTCTTTCTTTCTTTCTTTCTTTCTTTCTTTCTTTCCATTTGTCACAAGGGGAATCTGGGCAGCTGATAATACGTCGGCTTGTCAGAATCTTCCACAGTTTTTTCACTAGTTCCAGAGCAAGGTATGTCTCGACTGACAGGTTGAATTGTGCCTGTTTTCCATCTGCAGTGGCACCTCCCCGCTGGCCTGCCTGAATGCGATGCTTCACTCCAATTCAAGAAGCTGCGATGGGCTTTTTTACAAACTCCCCGGGCGGATTAGCCTCTTTACTCTCAAGGTAAGACCAGATTTCTATTCCTTTAATCCAGGGACCGGGGGGAAGGCTTAGCTGACTGCCGAATTTGGTACAAACGTGGCACCCGACAGGTGATAAGGTCTCAGATCTAGAACTTGTCGTTAGCCAGTTTTGGGTGCAGATCGGTAAATATGAGCTTAAATAGGAATATTGTGCTTCCTTGCATGCCTTCTGTCTGGCATGGTGGCTGTCACGGTCCTTGTGCATACAATATAAGGCAGGGGTCTTCAAACTTGGCAACTTTTAAGACTTGTGGACTTCAACTCCCAGAATTCTGGGAGTTGAAGTCCACAAGTCTTAAAGTTGCCAAGTTTGAAGACCCCTGGAATAAGGACTTAGTCCCGTAGAGAGAAGTTACCTGAAGGTGGGCTCCCGCACCAGTCCAAAAGCTCCAAAGACTTAAATCTCTGGTCCCGCTGACCGACCCAGATTGCATCCTGCAGTATAAGGAGTGTACATACCGTCCTACACGATGTGTACCACATACAGGATTGTAACTACCACCCTGTAGGACAGGCAGGCAGAAGAGTGGCAGAGCGCCTCCATGAACATCAACTAGCAGAAGACAAGAGGGAAAACTCCTGAATCTCACACCGCACGGACAGATTCCACCAGAGTTCCAGCTTGGAAACTCGGCATCCTAGACCAAGCCAAGTCCACCAGTGCTAGGGAATTCTTGGAAGCTTGACAATTCGGACAGACCAGCCATCAACAGACACCTAGAAACAATCCATATTTACACACCCTTCCAAAAGGGTAGCAAAAAGCTGAGACGGAGGATGTGCCCCAGTTGGGTCATGAAAGGTCTCGGCAGGGATTAACACCAGACAAACAATCAACCAGAAAACAATCACCTAATCAAGAAATTATCAAGGAGGAAAACACACACACACACACGCGCGCGCAGAGCAAGCCACCGTGTATAAACAGGAAGCAAACTGCACACTCACCAGCTCAGTTGCTAGTTGGGTAATGAAAAGTCTGCAAGCGAAAAACCAAGCTCGAGAGAGCACCAATACAGGTAGTCCTCGACTTAACGACCAAAATTTCCGTTGCTAAGCGAGACTCGTTCAGTGAGTTTTGCCCCCATTTTACCACCTTTCTCGCCACTGAAGGAACGTGGTTGTTAAGTGAATCTGGCTTCCCCCCCGTTGACTTTGCTTGTCGGAAGGTCGCAAAAGGGGATCACGTCACACACACACACACACACACACCCTGGGGACGCTGCGACCGTCATAAATACGAGTCAGTTGCCAAGTGCCTGAACTCTGATCATGCGGCCGTGGAGACGGTCGTAAGTGTGAAAAACGGTCCTAAGTCGCTTTTTTTTTTTCAATGCCGTTGTAACTTGGACCGCTCACTAAACGAATGGTTGTAAGTTGAGAACTACCTGTATATCATCAGGTAGTATGAGCAGAGGGGGTTGGACTAGATGACCTCCAAGGTCCCTTCCAACTTGATTATTATTATTATTATTATTTTAGCCATTGTCTACCTGTATATAGTTTATTTATATTATTGGCTAACCACTGTAGCTGGCTCCAAGCAAACGCAGCCGGTAGCTGGATAGTGGGGAAAGGAGGACCCTGACGTTCACCTCGGTCCATGTGACCCTCCCCTCTGGCTCCCAAGACACAGTTTCTCCAAGCTCTGATTGGTTCTTCCAGAAAGCTGCCGCCCAGTGGTCTCGGACCCTCGCCGGGCCTGAAGGAGAAGAGCTGGACGACGCCGAGAGCAGCGGTTCCAATGAAGCTGCCAGCACTGTGAGCGGGGATAATGATGGTAAGTGTGCTCCTACTCCGAGCTGGCTCCAGCCGCTTCCTCAACGGATGTGGATGCTTTTTAGGGGACTGGAGGGTAAAACACGTCCTAGTGGACGATCCCTTAGATATGAGCCAGCCGTGTGCTGCAGCTGCCAAAAAAGCCAACCCAGTGCTAGGCTGCATTAACAGAGGGATAGAATCAGGATCACGTGAAGTATTTTTTTTTTTTTTTTTAAACAACAAAACATAACACACATAAACACACAGTGTATACTCCTTTTTTTTTTTAAACAGCAATTTCGTAACTGTGATCTTCTATTATTTACATTTTCCCCCTTTATTCTTCTTTTTTTTAAAAAAAAAATATTTGTCCTTGTTGTCCCACTGTTTCTTATTTCCATTTTCTTCATTCATACTATATTTCATATTAAGAATAATACATATTATTACTATACATTATTATACATTATTATATACACATTTTCCCTTTCTTGACCTTTCTGCATTTATTTTCATTTGTTATTTCTAGTCTCCAACCAATCATACCACTTATTCCATATTACATAGTACTCTGTGTCTTCCCTTTCTTTTATCTCTTTTGTTAATTTGTCCATCTCCGCACAGTCTAAGATTTTCCTTATCACTTCTTCCTCTGATGGTGTATTCTCATTTTTCCAGAACTGTGCGTAGACTATTCTTGCTGCCGTTGTTATATGTAAGATTAAGTACCGTATTTCTTTACTGTATTTTCTATTTAAAATACCCAGCAGGAAGATCTCTGGTTTCCAATCTACAGGTTGATCTATTATTTCTTCCATCCATCTTCTTATTTTAGTCCAGTATTTTTTTGCAACGGGGCATGTCCACCATAGATGGTAATATGTTCCATGTAGCTTTTTACATTTCCAGCATGTCGGCGAGTTGTTCTGGAACATCTTAGCAAGCTTTGCTGGTGGAAGATGCCATCTGTAAAACATCTTCAACTGATTTTCCTTGAATGCCGCAGACATAGTCAGTTTTATGTTTGTTTCCCATATTTTTTCCCATTTCTCCAATTCTATGTTGTATCCGAAATTTTTTGCCCATCTAATCATTGTGTCTTTGACAACCTCGTCTTCCATTTTATATCTCAGTAAATATTTATATATATTACTAATTAATTTTATTTCTGTTCCATGTATAATTTTATCCAATTCTTGCGATTCTTTTTGTATTTCATATAATTTTTTGTCCTCTGTATATTTAGATTGGATTTGTGTGAATGTCCACCAATCAATCTCTCTGCCTACATCTTGTTCCAATTCTTGTTTTGTTTTCAGATTTCCCTGTTCATTTACCAATTCCTTGTATCTAATTATCTTATTTATGTCCAGTAGGTTTGGGTGTTTCAGAGCTTCTGTTGGGGATAACCACATTGGAATTCTTATGTAATGTTTTTGTTTTATTTTTCCCAAGTCTGTAGCAATGCATCCCTAACTATATGTCTTTGAAAGTATCTATGTACTTTATATTTTTCGTCCCATAGGAATGCATGCCACCCCGCTTGCAAGTCATGTCCTTCAAGTGTTAAAATTCTGGTATTTTTCAATTCCATCCATTCTTTTAGCCAAGTTAGGCTTGATGCTTGGTAATATATTTCCCACTCTGGTAATGCCAATCCCCCTTTATCTTTCGTATCTTGCAAGAGTTTTAATTTAATCCTAGGTTTTTTCCTTTGCCATATAAATTTAGTAACCAATTTATTTAATTCTTGAAAGAATGTTTTCCCTAGTTTTATTGGAATAACTTGGAACAGGAATAATATTTTTGGCAATATATTCATTTTGACCGTTGCAATCCTCCCTAAAAATGAAATTTGTAGATTTTCCCAATTTTCTAAATCTTTTTTTATCTGGTGTAGTATTTTATCATAATTATCCTCCTTAATCGAGGAGCACTTCGCTGTAAGCCAAATCCCTAAATATTTTATTTTCTTAGTTATGCTTATTTTTGTTTTATCTTCCAATTCGCTTTCCTGTGCCTTTGTAAGATTTTTGGTTATTAATTTGGAATACGAAGAACGGTTGCTGGAATTGGGGATGTCTAGTTTGATGAAAAGAAGGACCAGGGGGGACATGATAGCAGCCTTCCAGTATCTCAGGGGCTGCCCCAAAGAAGAGGGAGTCAAGCTATTCTCCAAAGCGCCTGAAGGCAGGACAAGAAGCAACGGATGGAAACTAATCAAGGAGAGAAGCAACCTAGAACTAAGGAGAAACTTCCTGACAGTTAGAACAATTAACCAGTGGAACAACCTGCCTCCAGAAGCTGTGAATGCTCCAACACTGGAGGTTTTTAAGAAGAGACTGGACAGCCATTTGTCTGAAATGGTCCAAGGTCCCTTCCAACATTATTATTATTTTATTTTATTTTATTTTATTTTATTATTTTATTTTATTTTATTTTTTTATTTTATTATTTTATTTATTTATTTTATTATTATTTTATTTATTTTATTTTATTTTATTTTATTTTATTTTATTTTATTTTATTTTATTTTATTTTATTTTATTTTATTTTATTTTATTTTATTTTATTTTATTTTATTTTATTTTATTTTATTTTATTTTATTGCTTATTTATTCAACTTACATGCCGCCCATCTCTCTCGGAGCTAACTCCAGGTGGTAGCTTAACAATAATTAAAAACATGAGAACAATAAATAGCAATAGCACTCAAGATTTCTAGACTGCCCCATAGCAGCTTACAACGTACAGGCATCATTTGCATCTTGCCCCCCAACAATCTGGGTCCTCATTTTGCCGACCTTGGAAGGAAGGTCGAACTCCGGGCTGTGGGCAGAGTCCGCCTGGAATAGTTCACCTGCAGCACTGCATTCTAACCACGGCGCCACCAGGGCTCCCATTAAATTAATTTAAAATTGACAGCGATGGGGAGGAAGGGAGCAAGGTGCGTGTGGGTGGGGGGGTGGAGTCTTAGTCCATGAGCCACCTCCAGAATGATGTATCCCCATTGGGGGTCCAGGCAAGCGGGGAGGGGGATCTCGCCTCGGGGGCACGATGTTCCAAAGGGCAGCAGAAAAGCTCTTCTCCTGTATCCCACCAGGCAGCATTTCTTGACTGACAGGTCCACAGCGTGCTTCCTCCACCAGCACAGATGGGACAGGGTAATCCCCTCAGGATGAGATGATTCCTCAGATAGCCTGCTCCTAGGCCTTTAAAGCTGATAACCAATATCATCATCATCATCATAATAATCATAATGATGATAACAACAACAACAACAATATAATAATAATAATTGGAAGGGACCTTGGAGGTCATCTAGTCCAACCTCCTGCTCAGACAGGAAACCCTATACCATCACAGACAAATGGCTGTCCAGTCTCTTCTTAAAAACCTCCAGTGTTGGAGCATTCACAGCTTCTGGAGGCAGGTTGTTCCACTGGTTAATTGTTCTAGCTGTCAGAAAATTCCTCCTTAGTTCCAGGTTGCTTCTCTCCTTGGTTAGTTTCCATCCGTTGCTTCTTGTCCTGCCTTCCGGCGCTTTGGAGAATAGCTTGACTCCCTCTTCTTTGGGGCAGCCCCTGAGATATTGGAAGGCTGCCATCCTGTCACCCCTCGTCTTTCTCTTCATTAAACTAGACATACCCAATTCCAGCAACCGTTCTTCGTATGTTTTAGCCTCCAGCCCCCTGATCATCTTTGTTGCTCTTCTCTGCACCCTTTCTAGAGTCTCAACATCTTTTTTACATCGTGGTGACCAAAACTGGATGCAGTATTCCAAGTGCGGCCTTACCAAGGCCTGGTAAAGTGGCATTAACACTCCACGTGATCTTGATTCTCTCCCTCTGTTAATGCAGCCTGGCACTGGTTTGGCTTTTTCGGCAGCTGCAGCCCTTGAATTGAACCCGGAAGCAAAGTGGCCTTCAGTGGCGCTCACAGCACAGTGGCATAATGTGGGTCACCCTGGGTGCCCCAGGACTGCCCGTCCAGGCTGCATTCCAACGATCTGATCCTTCCTTTCCAGTGTCTCTGGATGAAACCTCTTCCAACGCCTCCTGTTCCACGGAGTCCCAAAGCAAGAGCACGCTGGCTCTCCGGGAGAGCACCAGAACAGCATCACAGGTAGGAAGGCCGGAGAGGAGCTCAGGGGGGGGGGGGCAGGTGAGCACAGCCCCAGAGCTGGGTCACCAAGAGGAAGCTGCCTTTATTCCACCTGAACTGCCCTCCTTTGCTTCTAGTTAACACCCAGTGGAGAGCTTTCTCTGTGTTTATAAACTGCTGCGGGGGGCCCCGCTAGAGTGCGACCCACTTTACACGAAATCAAACGTGGGAAGATTTCAAAGAGCCTCGTGAATTAGAAAAAGGAAGCGGCAGCTGCGGAATTCCCTTGTGCCGCAAAGTTGTGTCTTGACTTGTGGGGCAGAGGCCTTTCGGAGATTGGCGAGGGAAGTGAGGTTGAGCCGGTGGCAATCTTGTTTGCCAGTTGGATCTGGAATTTGGCAACAGCAGCTGCCCAGAGCTGGGCTTGGAGAGCGCCTCTGATTGCTAGAGAGGCGTTTGGCCAAAGCTTGTCCAGGTTTTTATGAAAAATCCCCCAAAGACAAGGCCTGGATGAGTCACCTAAGTATCTTTTGTTGACCTGGATAGAATAACTGGAGCAAAAGCACCCCTGGATTATCTCTGGAGGAGAGCTGGCCTGCTTTTTATAAGGACTCTTATCCTGTATTTCAGTGTTTATTTTCAGTGACCGTGTATGAATAGAAATGGGGAGCGAAGCAACCGAATATACGTTAAAAGGGGAAGAGAGTCTTCAGAGGCCACTTACCAACCCAGGGCTCTGAGATGGGGCTGGAGACTTCTGGGAGTTGAAGTCCACAGGCCTTAATGTTGGCAAGCTTGGGGAGCCCTGGTCTAATCTTTTCCACGGTGCAGGAAATTAAATGCAAAGAACATTCACAGACGCTGGTCCTACCTGAAGGCCTCGATACAGACATTCTTTCTCCCCATCTCTTACTCTGGGTGGCACAGTTGCTCGGCGCTTAAGGCACTGGGCTGGTCAGCTGGAAAGCCAGCAACCCAGCTTTGAGACCCCAGCGCCACGTGACAGGGTGAGCTCCCGTCCTCGCCTCGGCTCCTGCCACAGCCTGGCAGTTCGGAAGCTCGCAAATGCGAGTAGATAAACAGGTACCACGTCGGTGGGAAGGTAACGGCTCTCCGTGACGTCGTGCTGACCTTCTAGTTAATTCTCTCCGTTCTTGCCTCTCCTACATATTTCTTATCGTTTTAATATTTTATTGTGCACCGCCCAAAGTCCCTCTGGGAAGCCAAACGGGTGGTTCTTAAACGTTACCAATAAAATAATAAAAATAAAATGAAATAAAAGGAACATTTTTGCTCATCATCAGAAGCATAGGCAGTCCTCGACTTACGAGCGCAACGGAGCCCCAAATTTTTCCATTGCTAAACAAGACAGGCGTTAAGCGGCTTTTGCCCCATGTCATCTCCTTTCTTGCCACAATTGTTTAGTAGTAGTAATAATAAGAAGAACAAAGTTGGAAGGGGCCTTGGGAGGTCATCTAGTCCAACCCCCTACTCAGGCAGGAAAACCGATCCCATTCCAGACAAGCGGCTGTCCAGTTAGGGAATCGCTGCAGTTAGTAGCAGAGTTGTTACGTGCCCCGTTGACTGTGCTTGTCAGAAGGTCACACAAAAGAAGATCACATGAGACACCCCCCACCCGGGGACACTGCAACCGTCATAAATAGGAGTCAGTTGCCCAGCGGCCGAATTTTGATCACGTGACCGCAAGGGATGCTGCGGTGGTCGTAAGTGTGAAAAAGAGTCCTAAGTCCCTTTTTTCAGCGCCGTTGTAACTTCGAACGGTCACTAAATGAACGGTTGTAAGGTCGGGGACTACCTGTAACATGTTCAGGGCTTCCTGATCTTTCTAGAACAGGGGCCTTCAAACCTGGCCCTTTGATGACTTATGGACTTCAACTCCCAGAATTCCTCAGCCAGGCACGCTGGCTGAGGAATTCTGGGAGTTGAAGTCCACAAGTCATCAAAGGGCCAAGTTTGAAGGCCCCTGTTCTGTAGAATATATAAGGCAGGTATGAGTATTTTGAGGAAATCTTGAAGGAACATTCTGGAAAAAAAGAGTAGATAGAGGCCTAGTTCAGATTTTTGTTGGCTGCTTTGTGGCTCCCCGGCTGGAAGATGGGTAATTATCACTAAATGTAGAACAAGGGTAAGATTTCTGCTTTTTTTCCCCTCATAAAGAATGTAATACAGGTATGTAGTGCTAAACCAGGGGTCTTCAAACTTGGCCCTTTTACGATTTGTGGACTTCAACTCCCAGAATTCCTCAGCCAGGCACGTGTGCCTGGCTGAGGAATTCTGGGAGTTGAAGTCCACAAGTCGTAAAAGGGCCAAGTTTGAAGACCCCTGTTCTAGAACATCACAGCGGACTCGAGGCTGCTGTATCCAGGGCAGGAGAGGAGGGCCAGCACTGGGAGGCACCGGAAGGTTCCCATTTGAGATTGTGGTCCTCGACCTACGACAGTTCATTTAGTGACCGACCGAAGTTCCAATGGCACTGAAAAAAGTGACTTTTAAGACCGCTTTTCACAGTTAGGACCTTTGTAGCATCCCCCGTGGTCACGCGATCAACATTCAGATGCTTGGCAACTGACTCGTATTTATGACGGTCGCAGTGTCCCCTGGGTCACGTGATCTTCTGGCAAGCGAACTCCACGGGGAAGCCAGACTTCACTTAACAACCAGGTTACTAATTTATCAGCTGCAGTGATTCCCTTAACAACTGAGGCAAGAAAGGTCGTAAAATGGGGCAAAACGTACTTAACAAATTTCTCACTTTAATTGAATAGAAAGAATAGAATAGAAAAGAAAATTAGAATAGAATAGAAATAAGAGAACAACAGAAGAAAGAATGAATAGAAAGAAGAGAGAAAGAATAGAATAGAATAGAATTAAGAATAGAATAGATTGTAGAATAGAAGAGAAGAGAAAATTAGAATAGAAGAGAAATAAAACAGAACAGAATAGAGAATGAATAGAAAGAGAAGAGAGAAAGAATAGAATAGAATAGAATTAAGAATAGAATAGACAGATTGTAGAATAGAAGAGAAGAGAAAATTAGAATAAAGAAAATTAGAAGAGAAGAGAAATAAGAGAACAGAATAGAGAATGAAGAGAGAATTAGAAGAGAATTAAGAATAGGATAGAATAGATTGTAGAATGGAATGGAATGGAATAGAATGGAGAATAGAATAGAATAGAATTAGAAATAAGAATAGAATAGAATAGAAAGAAATAAGAATAGAAATAGAACAGAATAGAATAGAATAGAATAGAGCTGGAAGGGACCTTGGAGGTCTTCTAGTCCAGCCCCCTGCTCAGGCAACAGACCACTTACTGTGGCCGTAGGTCAAGGGCTACCTGTCTGGAGGCCGCGTAGAGAAGCACTACCCACCTGCTCCATTGGCAACCCATGAAGGACTTTTGGAAAAGCTGGCTTTGTTTCACTTCTGAGGCTATGACCACGAGGCTGAGCTGTCCCGAAATGGAGGGTGCTGGGGCCTTTGATCCTGCCTGCTGAGAAAGCAAGAGGCTCGGTCTTTGGGCTTCCTCCGTCTTCCCCCGGCAACGCTCTCTCCTCCATTTCCTTTGAAACAGGTGAGCAAGCAGAAGAAAAAGGCAGGCATGATGCTTCCCCGTGTGGTCCTGACACCCCTGAAAGTAAACGGGGCCCACATGGAGCCCTCTTCCGGTAAGTGGAAGCGCTTCTTTCCCCCGGGACTACCACACCCATGTGGCCTCTCCGACCCCAGCCTCAAGTCACTCACCAGCGTTCCTAGTTGCTATTACTGACTTGGTCTTCACTGAAAGCAAGGGTTATTCAAGCTTGGGGATGTTAAGATGGCTGGGGAATTCTGGGAGTTGAAGTCTACCCGTCTTAACATTCCTAAAGTTAAAAACACTGTCCTGGAAGGTATAAATTCTGGCCCATCTATCTATGCCTATCATCCATCCATACCTACCTACCTACTTACATACCTATCTATTTGTCTGTCTGTCTATCATCTCTAATCTATATATATCATCTATATAGAGATAGATCTATCATCTATCTATATCCATCCATCCATCTTATCTATCTATCTATCATCTCTAATCTATATGTATCATATATCAAGATAGATCTATCATCTGTCCATTCATCTTACCTATCTATCCATCTATCTTTATCTGTCTATTATCTCTAATTTATATGTATCATCTATCCATCCATCCATCCATCTTTATCTCTATCTGTCTATCTGTCTGTCTGTCTATCTATCTATCTATCTATCTATCCTCTCTAATCTATCTATCTATCTCCATCCATCTATCTTTATCGCTATCTATCTAATCTCTATCCATCCATCCATCTTTATCTGTCATTGTCTAATTTATATGTATCATCCATCCATCCATCTTTATCTGTCATTGTCTGTCTATTATCTCTAATTTATATGTATCATCCATCCATCCATCCATCCATCCATCCATCTATCTATCTATCTATCTATCTATCTATCTATCTATCTATCTATCTATCTATCTATCTATCTATCTATCTATCTATCTATCTCTCCATCCATCTATCTTTATCTCTATCTATCTATCTATCTATCTATCTATCTATCTATCTATCTATCTATCTATCTATCTATCTATCTCTCCATCCATCTATCTTTATCTCTGTCTGTCTGTCTATCTAATCTATATCTATCTATCCATCCATCCATCTTTATCTGTCATTGTCTGTCTGTCTTATCTATTTGTCTATCATCTCTAATCTATATGTACCATCTATCTATAGATAGGTCTATCTACGTATATATCCATCCATCCATTCTGGCTACTCCTTTTCACCCAGTTCCTTTTAAGGCAGTCACGTCGTCCCCGGCTTAACAAACCAGCACAACTTGGTAACAGCCGCTCCTTCCAGGCTCAGCCGCCCTTGCACGTTGAGGACTACCCGTCTTGCCCCTGGGCATCCCCTGCCCTCCCTCCAGTAAACAGAAACCGTGGGCACAGCCAGGGCCCCTCACCTTCTGCCGGCCTTTGTCCTGCCCTGCTGTGACTCCTCCACTCGGCGAACCTGGGCTGGCAGGGAGGGAGGTCGCCGGCAGCCGCGGACGCCTTCGCTCACCGGGGGCTCTTTTCCAGGGTTGGCGGGGAAGCCGGTTGGCGACAAGAGCAGCAGTAGCAGCTCATCGGTTCTGCCCAGCGCTCTCTGTAACAGGACAGAAATGGCGAGGGAAGCCCCCCATCTGCTCCGGGGGGTCCGCAAGCCCTCAAGCGGTAGGTAGAACCCAAGGCCTTCTCTCAACAGGAGGAACGTTTAGCACTTTTGGATCCGGCTGACTTTAAGATGGCGTGTGTGTGTGTGTGTGTGTTTGTGTGTGTGTGTACGCCAGTGGATGTCCCCTAGATTTTGTTTCTAGGGTGTTAGATTTGCCATTGATGTTTTCTCACAATGGTGTGGTGGTTCAGGAGCCCCTTGTGGATTTTTGTGTTGGTAAATTAATGGTCTCCAACCTTGGGAACTTTTAAGAGTTGTGGACTTCCAACTCCCAGAATTCCCCAGCTGGCTGAGGCTGAGGAATTCTGGGAGTGGAAGTCCACAACTCTTAAATGGGCTAAGTTGGGAGAGCCCTGTACTAGACGAGCTGAGATAAGATAAGATAACCTTTATTGTCTTTTTTTTACGTGTGGGCACAACGGCACACATCAAAAATGAAATTTAGTTGCCCGCTCTCAGACTCATTGATCCCTCACTTTGGAGATACAAGTAATCCTTAACAACCACAATCAAGCCCCAAATTTCTGTTGCTAAGTGAGATAATTTTAAGTGAGCTTTGCCCCATTTTATGAATTTTCTCGCCACATTAGTAATAACGGTGGTTCAGTCAATCTGGCTTCCTCATTGACGTTGCTCGTCAGAAGGCCGCGAGTCATAAATGTGAGTCGGTTGCCAAGCGGGTGAATTTTGATCACATGATCGTGGGGATGCTGCAACGGTCATAAACGTTAAAAATGTTTACGTCACCTTTTTCAGTGCCTTTGTAACTTTGAACACTCATTAAACGGATGGTTGTAAGTCAAGGGCTTCCTCTAATGCATAGATTTATTACACTACAGATATGCCTGCTTCATTGGACGTTCTAACTAAGATGCAATATTATATCTATGTTTATTTAGAATAGAATAGAATAGAATAGAATAGAATAGAGCAGAATAGAATAGAATAGAGCAGAATAGAATAGAGCAGAATAGAATAGAGCAGAATAGAATAGAGCAGGATAGAATAGAGCAGGATAGAATAGAGCAGGATAGAATAGAGCAATAGAGCAGACTAGAACAATATAAAATAGAAGAGAGCAGAATATAGAATAGAATAGAATAGAATAGAGCAGAATAGAGAATAGAATAGAGAATAATAGAATGGAATAGGAACGGAACGGAATAGAATAGAATAGAGCAGAACAGAATAGGGCAGAATATAGAATAGAATAGAGCAGGATAGAATAGAGCAATAGAGCAGACTAGAACAGAATATAAAATAGAATAGAATAGAATAGAACAGAATATAAAATAGAATAGAATAGAATAGAATAGAATAGAATAGAATAGAATAGAACAGAATAGAGAATAATAGAATGGAATAGGAACGGAACGGAATAGAATAGAATAGAATAGAATATAGGTTAGGGAATAGGACAGGACAGAACAAAACAGAATAGAATAGAATTCTTTATTGGCCAAGGAATTTGTCTCCCGTGCAGAAGTTCTCTGTGTACATATAAACAGCAAGTAATAGGTCATGTGTCATAATCACAGTTACAATCACTAATCATAAGTTACAAACAACAAGTGATAAATCATAAGAAACCAATAGGAGAAGATAATAGGAAAGATGAGAGAGGAGGAGAAATGAGACAATACTGCTGTGGGAATTAGGTGTTCAGCAGAGTGATGGCATGGGGGGAGTGGGGGGAAGGTTGTGCCTGGTGGTTTTGGCATGCAATGCCCTAAAGCGGCGTCCAGAGGGGAGGATTTGAAACAGTTTGTGTCCAGGATGCGAGGGGTCCCTAGATATTTTCTCAGCCCTCCTTCTCATCCGTGCATTATAACAGGTCCTCAATGGAAAGTGGGCTGGTTGGGCTGGTTTTGATTTGTTCCTTTCAAAAGAGGCTGTGTTGAATTTCTCGGTAATAGATGCACGATGTTAATTGCTTTCTCTCGTCTGCTGTGGTGAGGACGAAGTTTGCAAATCCTTTAGAGCGATCCGTTAAGGCTGCAACAGGGAGACCTGCCACGTGATCTCAGCCTGACCCATTAATGGACGAAGAGACTTTAGCTAAAGAGACAACACGCAACCCCCCCGTGTACGGTGTCATGCCTTCTTTGTGCACCAGAATCAATAGCAGGTGTCGGCACTGAAAGGCTTTGTGAAGCTTTTCCTTTAGGACAGGTGCTCCTTGTCCCACGACAGTAAAGGAGCCTGCACCTTGCCTGTTGTGTAAGTTGTGACAGATGGAAATCATGCGAGCAACCCAAATTGGCAGAATTTCTTTGAATGCAGCTGCTCTTAAAACGAAACCCGGCGGTTATTAAATGAATCCATGGTTCATTCTGGGGCTGGTTTTGTGGAAAACTGGAAGTAATTGCCAGTTTTCGAATAAAAGAGTTGGCAGGGACCTCGGAGGTCATCTAGTCTAACCCCCTGCTCAGGCAGGAAACCCTATACCATTTCAGACAAATGGCTGTCCAGTCTCTTCTTAAAAACGTCCAGTGTTGGAGCATTCATCGCTTCTGGAGGCAGGTTGTTCCACTGGTTAATTGTTCTCACTGTCAGGAAGTTCCTCCTTATATTCTAGGTTGCTTCTCTCCTTGATAAATTTCCACCTGTTATTTCTTGTCCTGCCTTCTGGTGCTTTGGAGGATAGGTTGACTCCCTCTTCTTTGTGACCGCCCCTCAAATATTGGAAGACAGCTATCATGTCACCCCTAGTCCTTCTCTTTGTTAGACTAGACCAGGGGTAGGCAACCTTGGCTCTTTTATGACTGGTGGACTTCAACTCCCAGAATTCCTGAGCCAGCGTGGGGGAACTATGGCCCCCTCATGACTCGTGGACTTCAACTCCCAGAATTCCTGAGCCAGCGTGGGGGAACTATGGCCCCCTCATGACTCGTGGACTTCCAACTCCCAGAATTCCTGAGCCAGCACGGGGGAACTATGGCCCCCTCATGACTCGTGGACTTCAACTCCCAGAATTCCTGAGCCAGCCTGGCTCAGCTTGGAAACCTCTCCCTTCCCTCAGCATGGCTGGCTCAGGAATTCTGGGAGTTGGTCCACGAGTCCTAAAAGAGCCAAGGTTGCCTATCCCTGGACTAGACATAACCCAGTTCCTGCAACCGTTCTTCGTATGTTTTAGCCTCCAGTCCCCTGATCCTCTTTGTTGCTCTTCTCTGCACTCTTTCCAGAGTCTCAGCATTTATTTTGTATCATGGAGAGCAAAACGGGATGCAGTATTCCAAGTGGGGTCTTACCAAGGCCTTGTAAAGTGGTATTAACACTTTATAAGGCCTTGGTAAGACCACCCTTGGAATACTGCATCCACTTTTGGTAGCCACAATATAAAAATCATGCTGAGATTCTCAACATCTGGATGATGTTTCCTAGTTCAAGTCATGAAACGCCTGCAAGAAAACCACCAAGCTCAGAGAGTTCCAAGGATCCCTCAAATATCTCTCTCTCTCTCTCTCTCTCTTTTTCTTTCTTTCTTTCTTTCTTTCTTTCTTTCTTTCTTTCTTTCTTTCTTTCTTTCTTTCTTTCTTTCTTTCTTTCTTTCTTTCTTTCTTTCTTTCTTTCTTTCTTTCTTTCTTTCTTTCTTTCTTTCTCTTTCTTTCTCTCTCTCTCTCTCTCTCTCTCTCTCTCTCTCTCTCTTTCTTTCTTTCTTTCTTTCGTTCTTTCTTTCTTTCTTGAAAGAACAGGAAAATGGATCGCATAGCAAGAAAATGGTAAATAAGTTGACAAGGGATAACCCCCTCGTGGCAAAGGATAAAATAAACAGTGCTCCGTGCATGATTATAACAAGTAGCAAGAGATTAAAAGCTCAGTCCATATTCAACTTCACCGAATGTAGGCTGGAATAAATCAACGGTTAAAATCCTCTTAAAAAGACCGTCAGGGACAGGCCTGGCTTTATTTATGCACGTTGCCTCAAAGTAAAGCTCCTTCTAGGTGAGCTGACACACGCAGGGCAGAGGCATGAAATAAAAGGCTTTTTTTTTTTCTTGGCAGCCATAAGAAATAGTTTGCTTTTGACGTCTTCCAAGATTCTTTCTTCCCCACTTTAGCCTCCAGCCCTGGTAATTCCTGGTGGTCTTGCATCTCTGCACAGTTTTCCAAGGGGGGAGGGCAGGCTAGGAAGGGGTGCCAGGTTTCCCCCACAGTGGGGGAGAGACTTAAGAGGATCACCTGTTTTATTAATTTACTTTATTTTTATTATTTTATATGCCACCCCTCGCATAGATGGCTTACAATCAGTAAAACAAACTTAATAAAAACAATAATAGCATCAAATTAGCTTAAAATTGACCAGGACTGGGAGGAAGGGAGCAAAATGCACATAGGGAGCAGGCGAGTTCTTATCTTAGTCCATCACTCTCAGCCCAGCCCACCTCATGGGGTTGTTGTGGGGAAAATAGGAGACCGCAGAATCAAAGGGCTGGAAGGGACCTCATTTAGTGACCGTCTGAAGTTAACAACCGTACCAAAAAAAAGGTTATCTATGACTATTCTTCACCCTTGTGACCGTCGCAGCCTCCCCGTGGTCACGTGATCAAAATTCAGAGGCTTGGCAACTGACATGTACTCGCAACGGTTGCAGTGTCCCCCGGGGTCACCTGATCCCCTTTTGCAACCAGCAAAGTCAACGGGGGAAGCCAGATTTCACTTAACGGCCGTGCGGCTACCTTAACAGTTGCAGGGACTCACTTAGCAACCGGGGCGAGAAAAGCTGTCGAATTGGGGCACAACAATTCACTTAGCGACGGTCTCGCTCAGCAACGGAGATTTTGGGCTCAGCTGTGGTCATAAGCCAAGTTCCACCTGCAGCCAGTGGAACTCTTCAGGGGCGGATCCGGTGGTCTGCGTCCCCCCCGACAGTTGGCGAGGCGGCTTTTCGGCAACTTCCAGCCGGGCTTCCTGTGCCGAGAAGCGACAGCGGCCTGAGCGAGCCTGCAGGCGCCTCCCCCGAGAGAGAGAGAGAGAGACGGGCTGTGTAAATATTTCTGGTTGTCTGTTGCTCTCTGGGAACTGCAGGACAGATGAAGAGGAACAGGGGGGACGACATAGACTTCGAGACGCCGGGCTCCATTCTGGTGAACACCAACCTGCGGGCGCTGATCAATTCCAGGACCTTCAATGCCCTCCCCCTCCACTTCCAGCAGCAGCTGCTCCTCCTCCTCCCTGAAGTGGACAGACAGGTAGGGGGTCTCTCTCTCTCTTTCTATCTATGTCTCTCTCTTTCTCTCTCTCTCTCTCTCTCCGTCTCTTTCTTTCTATCTGTGTCTCTCTCTTTCTCTTTCCCTCCCTTTCTCTCTCTTGTCTCTCTCTCTCTCTCTCTGTCTATGTCTCTCTTTCTGTGTCTCTCTTTCTCTGTCTCTCTCTCTGTGTCTCTTTCTCTTTCCCTCCCTTCCTCTCTCTTCCTCTCTCTCTTCTCTCTGTCTCATTCTGTGTGTGTCTCTGTTTTTCTCTTTCCCTTTCTTCCTCTTTCTCTCCCCTCTGTCTCTCTCTCTTTCCCTCCCTTTCTTTCTTCCTCTCTCTCTCCGTCTCTCTCTCTCTTTCTATCTGTGTCTCTCTTTCTCTTTCCCTCCCTTTCTCTGTTTCTCTCTCTCTTCTATCTTCTCTCTCTCTCTCTCTATGTCTCTTTCCCTCCCTTTCTCTCTTTCTCTTTCTCTTCCTCTCTCTCTTCTCTCTGTCTATGTTTCTCTGTTTCTCTCTCTGTGTCTTTCTGTTTGTGTCTCTGTCTTTCTCTGTCTCTCCTTCTTTCTTTCTCCCTCTCTGTTTCTCTCTCTCACTTTCTCTGTCTCTCTTTGTCTCTTTCTCTGTGTCTCTTTTTCTCTCTCTCTCTCTCTCTCTCTTCCCCCTCCCCCCACCTTTGGAATGGAGTTGGTGCCAGTTTGGGCGCTGTGCTCACCTTCACTTTGCTTCTTTCTAGGCCGGGACAGACGGGCTGCTGCGTCTGAGTGGAAGCGCCCTCAACAACGAGTTTTTTGCTCACGCTGCCCAGAGCTGGCGGGAGAGGCTGGCAGACGGTAGGTCTCCTGCTTCTGGGATGAGGAGGGGGGGACAAGCCTATCCTTGGAGCAGGTGTTGGCCTAGCACAGGGGTGGGGAACGATGGCCCCTTTGTGACTTGTGGACTTCAACTCCCAGAATTCCTGGGCCAGCATGGACCATTGCAGCATCCCCGTGGTCACGTGATCAAAATCCAGGCGCTTGGCAACTGGCGTGTACTTATGACGGTTGCAGTGTCCCAGGGTCACCTGGTCAACATTTATAACCTTCCCAGCGGGCTCCTGAGAAGCAAACTCAATGGGGGGAAGCCAGATTCTCTTAACAACCTCATGATTCACTTAACGACTGCAATGATTCGCTTACCCAATGTGGCAAAAACAGGTCGTAAAATGGGATGCCACTCTCTGAACTGAACTTGCTCAGCCACTGAAACGTTGGGGTCGTAAGTGAAGGACTGCCTGTACCTCTCAGTCTACTGAGGCTTCAGAGGTCAGCAGAAAGAACCTTGTGCAGATGTGTTAGGTGTTCACCCCCCAGTGATGAAGCACCCACAACTTCTGGAAGCAACTTCTGTTCCACTGTTTAATTGTTCTTACTGTCAGGAAATTCCTCCTTAGTTCTAGTTTGCTTCTCTCCTTGATGAGTTTCCATCTGTTGCTTCTCGTCCTGCCTTCTGGTGCTTTGGAGAATAGCTTGACTCCCTCTTCTTTGGGGCAGCCCCTGAGATATTGGAACACTGCTATCATGTCCCCCCTCATCCTTCTCTTCATTAAACTGGACATACCCAATTCATGCAACCGTTCTTCATGTGACTTAGCCTCCAAGCCGTTCATCATCCTGGTTGCTCTTCTCTGTGTGCTTCTTTTCTGGGTTTCCATGAAGCCAAATAAACTATAATTCTTTTTTTTTTTCCCTTCCAGGGGAGTTTACTCACGAGATGCAGGTCCGCATCAGGCAGGAAATGGAGAAGGAAAAGAAGACGGAGCTCTGGAAAGAGCGGTTTTTCGAGGACTACTACGGGCAGAAGTAAGTGTCCGGTTTGGAAATACTGCTGGGCAGCCTATAAATTGAATAAATAATCGGCAGGTCTTTGTGGGAGCTGGCTGTGTTTCCCCAGGGCTGTTGCCAGGCCCCAGGCCCCACAGGTTCCTCCTGCCCAAGACCCACAAAGGTGTCCTTGACACCTTCCCTGCCTGTCACCAGGAGGGGATGTGCTTAGAAAGAATGCCTCTGCGACATTTCTCAGTCAAGTTTAACGGGGGTCCCTGGCCAGAAGCCTGTCGAGCGGCGGGCTCTCCAAACGTGGCTACTTTTAAGACTTGTGGACTTCAATGGACTTCAAAATGACATTAAAGGTGTAATCTAATCTAATCTAAGCTTCAACTCCCAGCATGGCCGGCTGGGGAATTCTGGGAGTTGAAGTCCCCAAGTCTTAAAGCTACCACGGTTGGGCACCCTTTGCTGAAGCCAAGAGCAGTCAAGTGGACGGCCTCCCTTAGTGGCGAGTGGCTCAAGGACCCCGACGGTGTTCCAGCTGTGAATCCACACGGAAGATGGGGTGCAGGCCGCCGGTGGGAAATTGTGGGAGTCTTAAAGTGGCCAAGTTAGGAGACACAGACACAGACACACACACACACACACACACACACACAGTCTAGTGGGATCGGCTGCCATCTGACTCCGTTCTACCCCCTTGCAGGCTGGGCTTGACCACGGGAGAGCCGAACTCGGCGTCCGGCGAAGCAGAGAACAGGACCGTAGCCGCCTCCCCAGAAGGCCCCGCCAGGGCACCCTGCGCTCCCACAACCCACCAGCCCGACGGGCACTTCAAGAGGCGCTCGCTCCGCTGCCGGAGCCGCAGGAACCGGCACAAGTTGCGCGAACCGGAGCCCTCCGCCCCTGCCCAAGAGGCCTCGCCACCGTCCTCCGCGGAGGCCACTCCGGTCGAGGAGAGGGAGGCCGATCCCGCCCCCGCCGCCGAGCGCCAAGGCAGCCGGGCCTCTCCCCCGGCCGAGTTGTCCCCGGAGGTGACCAGGGTCCTGAGCAAGGTGGACGAGGTGGTGGCTGTGGCGGCGGTGGCAGCAGCCCCGGACAGAATTCCCAGCCTGCCTCTGGGGCCCCAGGAGCAGCCGAAGAGGAAGTGCTTCGAGCAAACCGCCTCCCCCTCTTTCCCCGAGAAGAAGCCGCGGCTCGAGGACCGTCAGTCCTTTCGTAACACAATTGAAAGTGTTCACCCAGAAAAGCCACAGCCCACCAAAGAGGAGCCCAAAGTCCCTCCCATCCGGGTAGGAGAGAGTCGGGGAGCGGCGGCCTGCCTTGGCGGGTGGCCGGGAGGCGGTTCTGGGCTTCTCTGGCTTCGCCTGAGGCCTTGGGCTCCAGGGATCACGGGGCGACTCGCCGCTGCTCCCCCAAACATGCCTTCGGCGTGGGTGGGTTTTCTTCTGGGTCAGGAGGAAGGGAAGAGCGGGTGGGCACACTCGGGGCGGGGGTCTGCCTTCTCTTGCGTGAGCAATCTCAGATGAGGTCCAGAAGGGGGAGGAATGAAAGGATCTTAACAGGAATCCCAGGGAGGTAATCCGGTTTGAGCTAGCAGTGGAAGCACCACACTAGAAACCAGGAGATTGTAAGTTCTAGGCCTGCCTTAGGCACAAAAGGCGGCTGGGTGACTTTGGGCCAATCACCAAGAGACTGTGAGTTCTAGTCCTGTTTCAGCCATGAAAGCTATCTGGGTGACTTTGAGCCAATCACCAAGAGACTGTGAGTTCTAGTCCCGGCTTAGGTATAAGAGCCAGCTGGGTGACTTTGAGCCAATCACTAGGGGACAGAGAGTTCTAGTCCCACCTTAGGTATAAGAGCCAGCTGGGTGACTTTGAGCCAGTCACTAGGGGACAGAGTTCTAGTCCCACCTTAGGTATAAGAGCCAGCTGGGTTACTTTGAACCAATCACCAGGAGACGGAGTTGACTTTGAGCTAATCACTAGGGGACGGAGAGTTCTAGTCCTGTTTTAGGCATAAGAGCCAGCTGGGTTACTTTGAGCCAATCACTAGGGGACAGGGTGTTCTAGTCCCGCCTTGGGCACAAAATCCAGCTGGGCGACTTTCGGGCAGTCATTCTCTCTCAGCCCAACCCACCTGCTTGTTGTAGGGAAAATGGGAGGAAGGCGTCTTAGGGATATTCCCCATTTTGAGTTATTTATAAAAATAAAAATCAAGGCGGGATACAAATTAAATAAAGCGGGTTAATTCTCCACTTTTTTCCCACTCCTCCTGGGAATAGAAACCCCACACACACACTACTGTTGCATCAACCACAATGTAGCGGTGGCTAGTCTAGGTGTGGCTTTGCCCTTTTTAGCGCTAAAGCTAAGTGGAAGACCCCCGTCTCCAGGCCTTTTTCCCAGGGGACTCTGGGAGTCGTAGTTCTGAGGCCTTTCCCAATCTGCACTCCCCAGCATTCCTTGAGAAGGGAGCCCCGACCATTATGTTTCTGCCTCTCAAGAGTCCTGGGGAGGGGGGGGGTTTCCTTCTAAAAATTAAGTATTTATAAGGGATAAAAGAATTACAATTCTAAAAATAAAAAGTAGGCAACGGAAGGGGGGGGCTTTTAACGTGCAGGCCTCCAGGACGGTCTCCAACCACCCTCGTTCTTCTTGTTTCTCCTCTCCAGATTCAACTTTCCCGAATCAAACCCCCCTGGGTGGTTAAAGGTCAGCCAGCCTACCAGATATGTCCTCGGATTATCCCCAATCCAGAGCCCGCCAAGCCGGACAGAAGGGGCAGCCCAGCCTCTGCTGACTCTCAGGCCTGTCCTCTGCAAGGCCCAGTCCAGCGAGCGGCTGCTGCTCCTGCCTCCACCATTGGAGGTGGCGGTGGGCCAGGAGGAGGCGGAAGGGGCCCCGACGAAGGCGGCGGTGGTGGTGGTCGCGGCGGCAACAACAACAGCAGGGTCCAGCCGCCCAGGAGCCAGCGCGCCAAGCACTGGCGAGCCAAGAGAACTCGCGGGAAGCGCTGGTCAGATTTACAGCGAGCACAGTTACTGCCGCCTTCCCACCTAGACGGGAAGACCGGCTGGCCGGTGCCTGAAGCCAGCTTGCCTGCTGGGGCCAGAGAGCCCACCCGGGAAGGAGAGCGTGAGCTGGGTGGGCAGACCGCAAGTCTTCCTTCCCAGGAAGCTGCTGCCCAGCGAGAGGAGTCTTCGGAAGGCGGCACCCCTGATCGCAGAGCAGCGGAAGTGCCAGCCGTTAGTCCTGGGCAACTCCTGGAGGATCCAAGGCCTCCCCTGTCTCCAGAAGAGGCTTCTCTGGAGGGCCACAATCGGAAGGAGAGAAGGGAATCTCCCGTGGGAAGCCAGCAGAGCAGTGGCTGGCTAGGAGACGCGGAAAGCAGGAAGGAGGGCCGTGACGGTGACCGTCCCGCCATGTTGGACTGCACCACTGCAGCACAAGCCGGCTCCCTTGACCTGGCTCCAGAGAGCAGCACAAGAGTCGGCTCAGAGGCTTCGGGCTCCCCTGCGTGGGAGGGCATGCCAGTGCACCCCACTCCTGCTGGGACGGAACCTCCACCCTCCCAGCCTCAGAGGGCCGCCCCTGGCGCTGGAAGAGGGGCCCGGAGTAGCCCAGAGGAAGCTTCCCAGGCGACAACAGGCCTGCTCCCTCCTTGCTTCGATGCCGGTGCCCACAAGAGCCAGCTGTCCCCAGCAGAGGCACCCTCGGGCATGGAGGTAGAGACCGACCGAGAGCGGGCCGAGGCAGGGCCGAACGCCAGCCCCGGCAGCGACGAGGGAGCCCAGAGTCCGCTGAGCGAGACCACGGAGACGGCCTCCGATTTGGACGCTGAGCTCACCGATGAGAGCTTGGAAATAAACCAGGATTGTCGCCCAGCTGAAGCGAGGGAAGCCGGGTCCAACCAGAGGCACCCGGAGGAACACAAAGAGATCATCTTAAAAAGCAGGGAAGATTTGCCTTCCGACGTCGGCGTTGCCAACGCATCGTGCGGGAGAAGGTTGCCCTCTGCTACCCTCGCAGCAGGAAAATCGGTTCTCCCTGTTTATGTCAAAATCCAGGAAAGGCCCCGCTCGGGCATCCCCCAGCCTCTGTCCGCCGGAGCGAGCAAGCCCCTCGAGGGGCAAGGGGTCACCCAGGGCCTGCCTCCACGAAGCGTTCTGCCCTCTTCCGAGGCGGCTAAGAGCAGGGACCGCCTCGTGCAGGACGCCTCTTACGAGGAGGGGACAGTCCTGACTGACCCAGTCGGGAAGGCCACTTGTCCATCCCAGTTTTTGCGGGACTCTGCCGGAAGGCCCTGCCTGCCGGAGACAGCCTCCCTGCCTCCAGAGAAGAGTCCCAATTCGGGATCCCTGGATCAAGCCGTGGGTCAGTCCCAGAAAACAGATCTCTTGAATCTGGGAAAGAATCAGATCTCTCCCACTCCTCTTCCAGATCAAAGGGGTCCTCCCTGGGCAGATTCTACCGCTGGCGTCGGGAAGCTGGAAGAGAAGCTCAAGACGGCCCCGGGGCCCAGGCTCATGACCTCTCTGGGGCCCGAGCAGCCAAACAACATTCCTGCAGGGAAACCCCCTGCAGCTCTGGGTAGGAAGGTTTTCGGCTCGGGCATCCCCTCGGGCGGGGCGGCAGCCAAGGCCCAGAAGCCCCACGGCTCCGAGCCCTTCCCCATGTGGGGCATGCTGTCCCACAGCAAACTGGTCTGCCCCACGCCCAAGGGTGCTGCCCCTGGAGCCAGCTTGCCTCCTGCAAGGGAGGATGGGCCCTCCAAGCGGGACGGCGGCTCCGTGGAGAACAGGAAGGTCCAGGCCTCAGTCCAGAGAAAGAGGGAGCCGCCAAAAGAGGCCCCTGCCAAGTTGAGGGAGCCTTGGCAGAGCCTCCCTTTGGTGAGGGACCTGGCTTTTTTCAAGCTGCCCAAGGGGCCCCCGCAGCCCCTGGAGCCTTCCTCCCTGCCCTCCCAGCTCAACATCAAGCAGGCCTTTTACCGGAAGCTCTCCAAGCTGCAGCTGAATTCCGCCCAGCTGAATTCCGCCTATTCTGCCGGCAGCCCCTTTTTCCCCAGAAGCCTGGAAGGCAGCCACGCCATGCCCTTTGGCCCCAAGGCCAACCTGACGGCTTCTTCCCGGGGCGGGCTGTCTTTTTCTGCCCAGGTGTTCGCCGAGACGGGCAACGGCATGGAGCAGCTCTCCCTCCAGTGCTCCTGCAGCCTGAAAG
Source organism: Azemiops feae (assembly GCA_023970755.1). Taxonomy (NCBI): domain Eukaryota; kingdom Metazoa; phylum Chordata; class Lepidosauria; order Squamata; family Viperidae; genus Azemiops; species Azemiops feae. The sequence continues at coordinate 214,162 of JALGBA010001503.1, forward strand.
CCATGATCATGTGCAAGGGCTGTGGCGCCTTTTGCCACGACGACTGCATCGGCCCCTCCAAGCTTTGTGTGCTGTGCCTGGTGGTTAGATGACGCTCGCCGCCCCGGGAAGGAGAAGCAAGCTGTACATTTGAGCAGGTGAGGAGGAGGAGGAGGAGGATGCCGACCAGGAACAAACCTGTATGCAAACAAGATTCTGGTCCTTAACGAAGGCAACGTTGGTGCTGTGTGTCTTGGGTTTCCCTGCTAGGGGTGGCAGGTCAGACATGGAGACGGGCTGGATTCGGGGGGCCGATTCTCACCCACCGAGGAACTGTTGAAGATTTGGCACTGTTGGCGCCCCGGCCTGGGACTGTTCTCGTGCCGTGGGGCGGGTGGGGGAAGAGCTGAGACCCCCCCTCTCTGTTGGAAGGCCGAGTTAAGGAGGCCCAGCCGATCCAGCTGATTCTGTCTTCCACTTTCTCTTCCTGCCACCCTCCCTCCCCAAACGCTGGGGAGGGTCCACAGGGGCGGTGGGCTTCAGAGCTGGAACGCAGGAGGAGAACAGGAGGCCCGACGCGCCGCCTCTCCCTGCGTCTTGGAGGACTTTTTCACTTTCTAAGCAGTGTCATCTTTTCTGTTGTTGTTTTTTTTATTTTTTAAGAAAAACCCCACACGTATATAAATATAAATCTATAATATAATTTTTTTATTTTGTTTTTGGTTGTTGTTCTTGGGTGTAAAAAAAGTGGAAACGTTTGGCACCTCTCTGTACCTTCTATGCATCTGTAGGAAACACGTCTTTCTTCATCCGTTGTACACAGCTAACCGGCCACTTCTGTAAAATGGATGTTCTGTACATAAAAAGCTCTTTTTTTTTTCTTTTTTTTCTTTTTTCTTTTTTTTTTAAAAAATTCCTTTTTCGTTTATTTCAGGCTACCCACAGTATTGCATTTGTAGAGTAGTGTCGGTTACGAAGCGCCCTCCACCAACGGCGGGGAGGGGGGGTGTACCCTCGTCCTGCCGGGCCGAGCGGAGGGGAAGTGGGGAGCCCCTCCTGTTGAACCCCCTAGAATTGAAGTCCGTCTCCCAGGAGGCAAGGCCCACTCTCTTTCTCCCCCCCCCCGGGAAAGGGCCCGAAGACCTCAACCCAAGGCCCGTCATCTCCCTCCCCTTGACCTACCTACCTACCTCTTCCTTTCTTGACAGTCTCCCTCCCCTTGGCTTTCACCGTAGACTTCCTGCTCAAGAGTGACAGCAGCAGCTTAAAAAAACACACCTGGGCTCTCCTGCCCAGGGCTGGGCAAGCGGGCAGGTGAGGCTCAATTCCCAAAACCGGTTGAGGTGTCCTGAGCAGGGAAGGCGAGTTCAAAGGGGAGCGGGTGGTCTTCAAAGGTGAATCCACAGATGGTCTGAACCTGCTTACCAAAGAAGGGGCTTCCCCAAACCCCTCCCCTGCTTCTGAATCCCTCCATCCTCCCTGGGGGGGGGGGAGATGTGTGGTTTGTGTACAGATGGAGCCTGGGCTGATGGGGGGCAGATCTACCCTGATGTTATATGTCCCTTGTGGTATGGAGAAAAACAATAAAAAAAATAAAAAAAAACATTTGCAACAGCTCAAACCTGGCTTTGCAATGCTCCTTTTCCAGCGGCATCTCTTGTGTGTTGTGGACCAAGGGTGTGCGTGTCTTGTGTGTGTCAGACACCGCAATCAAAACAGAGTGGACGTAGACACCCTTATAGATCTAGACACCCTTATGGATCTAGCCCGGATGGTCGCCTTTTTCCCCCCCCTCCCCCCAACAACCACCCGCTTGAACAGGAGAAACAGCGCCCCGTTTTGTGTCCTCCCGATTGTGGGTGTGCTTCTTGTGCTGTTGTTTCCTTTGTCGTACGTGGCAAGTGTCTTGCGCAGACTCGGACTTCGGTTCCTGTCGAACTGAGCGGCTTGTTGGGGTTCGCCCCCGTCTCTTACTGGGTGTGCAGAGCGCCCCCCCATCCTATGGTTAAGGATGAAGGCTCTCCTTTATCCCTTAGTTGCGCCCCAGGCCTTGGGTGAGAAGATACAAGGAGTGCTCGGCTTAACGACCGCAACGGAGCCCAACGTTTCTGCTGCTCAGCGAGACGGTGATTTGAGTTTTGCCCCCATTTTGTGATCTTTCCCACCGCCATTGTTAAGCGAAACACTGTGGCTGTAAAGTCAGTAACACGGTTGTTAAGTGAATCCGGCTTCCCCCAGTGTCTTCGCTGATCAGAAGGTCGCAAAAGGGGAATCGCGTGGTCCCGGGAGACACTGCGACCGTCATAAGTATGAACTGAGCGTCTGAAATTCAATTGTGTGACCACTGCAGCGATCATTGGGGAAAAACAGTCCTAAGTCGCTTTTTCCAGTGCTACCGTAACTTCAAATAGTCACTAAACGAACTGACTTCAATGACAACCTGTAGTCCAGAAGTGGTGTGTGTGTGTGTGTGTGTGTTGGTAACGAAAACTACACATTCTCCAGTTTTGCACCCGTGTTTTGAGCCAGATGCCATGGGGTGCCCTAGGCGGGCGCTGCCTGCTCAGGGATCGCTTGCTATCGTTTACGGAGCGCCAGGCCTTGGAAGGGAAGATAACAGGGACTGCTCGGCTTAAACGACCGCAACGAAGCCCAACATTTCCGCTGCTAAGCAAAAGAAGTGTTTTAAGGGAGTTTTGCCCCCGTTTTGTGACCTTTCTTGCCCCCGTTGTTAAGTGAATCATTGCAATTATGTTAGTAATATGGCTGTCAAGCGAATCGGGCTTCCCCGTTGACTTCGCTTGTCAAGACGGTCGCAAAAGCAGATCAGTGCTAGGAGAGAGAGGGGTTTGCAGAGAGGAGGAGGAGGGAGTTTCATGACCCACCTCCGTGCCACAAGGAGGCTTTGCTCTCTGTTTATATACAAGTGGCTCGCCCTGTCAATGTCGGTTGCGAGTGTCCTTGGTGCTTCCAACAATTAATATATATATAACACTCCGTAGTATATAACTTAGGGCAATACTTAAGACAAAACATACATAAACAGAGCAAATCCCACTCCCTTCTAGCCACCATGATGTTATCTAGTTCAGTGCCCTCCCCCAACCTTTTGGGCACCAGGGACCCGTGCCTTGTTTTTTCTGTGCGGTTTTGTGTGCTGCTTCCATCCCGCAGATGGGGCTTCGCTTGTTTGCACGGCCCGGTTTTTGGCACGCCGTGGCCCCGGCAGTTGGGGGACCCCAGATCTAGCTGGCTCCCACTCCCTTCTAGCACTGATGGTGTTGTCTAGCTGGGTAATGAAAATATCTGCAAGAAAAGAGCCAGGGAATCCCCCCTCTTCCCCCCCCCCATCCAATCCTCAGCTACCCGGTATTCTCTTCGTATCAATCCGCAGATTCTCATTTTGACCCATCCCGGTGAGTTGGGAAGGGGCGAGATGCGTTCCGTTTGTTATACAGTGTTTATTAAGTAGATTCAGTCTTATATGATATACAAACTCCCCCCCAAAAAAACAAAAAAACAAAAAAAAAATTCCACATACTTCTGAAATCAGTGCATTTAGCAAGTAATACCATGAATGGAAAAGAACCGCTGGATTTAAAAAACAGCTCGTTGGTCTTTTTTTTTTTTTTTTTTCCTTTTTCTTTTTTTCAGTGAATAGGACGAGGAGATTGGCCTGTGCTACTCATTTCACAAACAGAACAGAATTTTAAGTCGCATCACGTAAAAACCAAAACACGCGAGCTAAGAATTAAAATATTAAAGCCACGTTTACTGGGAAGAACGGGGGGGGGGACGACAAAAATAAGATCCACTGTCTACAACACATAAAAGGAGGAAGGGGGGGGGGGAGAAATGAGATTTCCATCGCACGTGGAGGAAAGGGGGAAAAAGACCTCATCTGCTTAGAGAGAGCCACGTGAAATTTGCATAGGTTGCCCGTTAGGAAGCAAGGAAGAACGAACGAACGCTGCTCCTTCGAAGGTTTCTTGACGGATTGGCGCAGGGGAGGGTTGCCTTGGCCCCGCTGCTTTTAAGTGCCTTGGGTTTTTTTCATCTCTGGGGAAAGGGGGAAAGGGGTGGGCTTAGCTCAGCTTTGTAACTGCACCAGAGGGCTACTGCTTTGGCTGCCCTCTTCCTGATGGTTGGGGGGGGGACTCGCCGGCCACTCGACCCTCCTGCAGTTTTGGCTAGAGGGGGATGCCTAGCCTTGGCAAGCAACCCAGTGCCCACCAGCGGCCTGCAGACCATCATTCACGTGGGTTTATCAGTGCCGGGTTCCACAAGCCGCCCGTTACTAAGAGAGGCCGTATTGTTACCTGGCTTTTGCTTTAACTAGGGGTGTCCAGCCTCGGCGACTTTAAAGACTTGTGTACTTCAACTCCCAGAATTCCCTGGCACCAACGCATTCCTTTTCACCTGCAGCTCCCAGTTTTGGCCTGCTTACTCTCTTGTAATCCTTTCCTCTGCAATCTCTGCAGAAACTGTAATCCTTTCCTCTACCATCAAAACGGGCATGGCTGGCTGGGGGGGAAGTCTGGGAGTTGAAGTCCACAAGTCTTAAAATTTGTCAAGATTGGACATCCCTCGTCTTTAGGCATTCTGATGTCAAGCCGGCCGGAGGGGACAAGCGTGGTCCGGCCCCGTCCTAGCAGCCCAGCCCCATGGGCATCGGGAAACAGGTGAGCGGATCTGTGGCTGCACTAAGCAGATGAGGCAAGGGGTGAGGTGGGTCTTCCTCGCCAAGGCGAGGGTCTCGCCGAACACAGAGGGGCGCTGGGAGTTTTCTGTACATGTAAACAGTACACTTTCACTGAGTCCAAAGTCAGGAGGAAAAAAAGTACAAAGAATTCACGTTGGTCTTAGGTACATTACAGGTGAAGAAGAAAGAACGGAGTGGATCCGTTCGGAAACGACCACCGAGAGAAAAAAAAAAACTTTTTTTTTCCTTTTCTAAAAGCACCACGAAAATGGTATAAAAAATCGTCAGACCTGGGACAGATAGTTTAAATCGGTTTTTTTTTTTTTTTTTCCTGGTGGAAATTGCTAAGACTACCTTTGTAAAAAGTCTTACAAAAAACAAATACAAAGCAAAGTTGTATTTTTTTTTTTTCAACCCTCTGAGTTCAAAGCAGCATTTTTTTTTTTCCGGGAAAAGGGACCCATAATCCAGGGGACGGCCAGCGAAGACAAAAATCGGGCCTCTAAAAGATGGGGCAGGGGGCTTGGGGTGGGTGGGGGGGGTGTCCCGCCAAATGCCTTTCCCCAGGTCCAAATGCTGCTGCGGGAGAGCAGGAGGGGGGGCTCACCTTGCGAAGCCCCCCCCCAGTGCCAAGAGGGCAGCAGCCAAGCCCCTCCCCCAAATACACCCCAGAGAACTGGCCTGGAAAAAGAGGGCTTACTGGTGGGTCAGCCTCCAGGACAGACCCCTGCCCCGGTGTCCCGAGAATCTTAGAAAAACATGGCTTGTAGGATCTACTTTTTCAGATCCAGAGAGGGATGGCTAGTCAAACTCGAGGCGGAGTCAAGTGCCACCTCTTGATGGTCTCAAGGAGCCCCTTCGGGGAGCCCCAGACATGTGAAATGGGGGCAGAGGAGGATGGGGGAGAGCCACCAGCCGGCGCTAAGGGACCTCGAATTCCATCGAAGGAGCTATTTTGCCTCTGTCCAGTCTGGGTCACCGGCTGCCGCCCCCTCCCCCAAACTTGCATGGCGGCCCCCCTCCCCAAATCCTGATGTGCCCTGAAGTTGCAGACGGAAGGGGTGGGGGGTAGGGGGGAACCTTCACGTGTTTCCGGACGGCGATTGTCTCTGCCGCTGTTGCACAATAAGGGCTTTGCACGAGGGTGTTCGCGTGTCAGACCCGGTACAAGAACTATTTACACAAAGTTGGGGGAGCCCTCGGGATGGGGGGGCGGAAGAGGGTCAAATCAAGGGGGGACGGATAGGATTACTAGCAAAGACATGGATCCTGTCCTCTGCTGTAAGAGCCCCCCTCTTCTTGGTTTGGGGACAGCTGGGGGGGGCAAGAGAGGCCGGCCCCTTCTCCTTGGGAGGCCAGCCTTGCTGTCCCCACACCCAGCAAAGCCTCGGGGGGGGGAGCAGATGGTCCCAGGTTCAAATCCCGGCCTGACGCTGGAGCACCAGAGAGAGGAGAAAGTAGATGGGTTTAGCACAGGGTTTGAGCCATGTGGACTTCGACTCCCAGAATTCCCCAGCCAGCAAAGATGGCTGGGGAATTCTGGGAGTCGAAGTCCACAGGCCGAGGTTGGATGCCCCTAGCTTAGGAGAAACCTACATTGAAACGACGCTCCCTGGATGGGAAGGAATGGCTGCAAGTTAGCCTGTCCGTTAGCCAAAAATCCGAGGCGCCCTGTCTGCCCAACCTCGCAGGGGTGGCTCTTCCTTCGGGACACGGTGGAGGGGTAGGACGGCCAGGAGGGCAAGACTGGGCCCAGCTCTCTTCCCCCTGCCAATTCCGGTGGTTGCTGCTGAGGCTGCTTTTGCTAAACTCGCCCGTCGGCTGCCCCAGCACCTCCATTCCCTCTTGTTTTATATATATATATAGCAGCACAGTCAATATTGCACTGAGCAACAAAGCAAGTGCGTTTGCATTTGCAAGGCGGGGGTGGGGAAGTTTGGAGGAGGAGGAGGAGACAAAAAGGGGGCTCAATCCCTTTGCACACACAGACACACAACAATCAGGCTCCAGCAGCCGTTCGGTGTGCCTCTCTGTCTTGGCAAATCTACCGGCATGACTCAAATGGGCTCCTGCTCGCCCCTCTCCACACGCTTTCCATTTGGGGGGGGTTCTTGCCACTCTCTCGCAAGCCCTGCAGCCGGGGGCCACCTTGGGCTCCTCAAAAGTGAGCCGGGGCCAGCAGGGAGCAGCCAGGAGTGAGGTAGAGTGTGGAGGAGTGGGAGGAGATGGTGAGGACGAGGTGGTGAGGACGAGATGGTGAGGACGAGGAGGTGGTGGTGAGGATGAGGTGGTGAGGACGAGGAGGAGGAGGTGGTAAGGGCGAGGAAGAGGTGGTGTGCTGAGGACGTGGTGGTGAGGTGAGGTGAGGTAGTAAGGGCCAGGAGGTGGTCAGGACGAGGTGGTGAATAGCAGGAAGGCCGGGGTGCTTTGGCCCTAAAATGAGCCCAGAAAGTCCTTCCAAGACCGGCTTCGGGCCCCAGTGTGCCTCCCCCCCCCCCGGGCAAAAGTGGGGATCGAGTGGCCCAAAGGAAGGAAAAAACCGAAAGCAGCGACTGCTTTTTCCCGCTGGCTTCCGACGCCTGGCTGGTTCCCTTTGCGGGACAGCCGGTGAGACGGTGCAGGATCAACCCCCTTCCTCACTGAGAGACACAAAAAGTGGCAATTCTTTACAAACTCAAGAATCTTTTTTTTTTTTTTTAGGAAAAAAAAATAAATTACGGGGAGGGAGGAGAATAGAACCGGGGGGCTGGGAGAGGTCTGGAGGGACCGGACTGGTGCATTTCTCAATAAATATGCAATTCCTAAGAAGAAGGGATGGGGGGGAAAGAAAGAGGGGCTTCTACCGTAGCCGGGCTCCACGAGAAAATCCTGACTCTGCCTCAAGCTCTCTGCCAGCCCGAGCCCCCTCCTCCCCCAAAACCACCGTGGTCCCCATCTTTCCAGGCTGCAAGGCCGGCTCCGGTTGGCAAAGGGCACCGGCTCGGTCAGCTTTCAAAGGCAGAAGACTCCTGGGGTCCCCGGGGCTCCCGGTCGAAGAAGAACAAAAAGGAATCCCTCGGGGTCTCCAACCTTTGCCGGGGCGGTGATGGCAGCAGAGGATCGACCAGTCCTGAGCAGATTTATCGAGAAAGCCTGGGCCGAGGGGTGGTGGTGGACAACAGTCTCTTCCGGCACAGGAGCCACCAGGGAGGTGAGCAGTCAGTTCTGCTGTAAAATGAGGTTTTCCAGTTCGTCGGCTGAGCGGAGGAGAAAGGCGGCGGACTCCCGGTAGCCGGCGATCAGCTGCCGCACGGCACTGATCTCAGTTGGGCTGAGCTGGGCGGTCGGCACCCCCCGGTTCGTGCTGTTGGCAGGGGTGGTGGTGCTGGACGTGCCGCTTTTCATGCTGAGGTCAGTAGGGCCTGCAAACCGGAGGAGCAGTGGAGAGAAAAACAGAGGCATCAGCTCAAGGGATGGACAGGATTTTATATATATACATATATATGTTTTCGCGGCACAGTGGTGTCCTGTTTTCGCACCCTGCAGCGCGGCAGCAGCCCATTTTTCCACTGCACGCCGTGGCGTCCTGTTTTCGTGCCCCGCGGCCGCAGCGCTAGCACGAGTGGGGGGTTGTGTGCGGCCCGGTGGCCAGCAGCCCAGGGCCCACTACCGGGCCACAGCCCACAGGTTGGGGATCCCTAGTATAGGGTTTCCTGCTTAAACGGGGCTGGACTAGAACACCTCCAAGGTCCCTCCTGGCTATATTCTGATTGAGCTCCCTTCCTTACCGTTACTGTGATTCCCTGTCTGGAGTGGAGGAGTCGGCTGCAAAGTGCCTCCAAGCGTCCCGTAGCTGCGGTAGCTGTAATTCAGACTCCCGTTGATGTAGACGGGGTCCTGAGAGAAGGAGGAGGAGGAGGCTGGCAGTGAGTAGGACGAATGCGTGACGGAGGTGGACGAATCCCGGGACTGCTGCTTGTCGAGTGCAACTGGCTCGTCCTGCGAGGGGAGAAACAAAGGACGGGTTGCGTCAGAAGCAAAGAGAATCGGGACCCTCCATGAGGTTGCAGCCTGTGTCGGAGCTGCCATCCTCGGCTTGCCGCCTTGCTGCCATCAACCGTTTGGGGTGGGTGGATGGAGGAGAGGAAATGGGGTGTGGGGTAGAGGTGAAAAACAGGGAGGGGGTGGAGGCAGGTGTGACGGACAACCAGAGGTGTGAGAACAGCCCATTCCAGTCTTCAAGGCCATGAAGCTCGGGAACGGAATGCAAATTGTACCAAACGTCCGAGTGGTTCCCAAAATATCTTAAGTAGCACACCATTGGTCGGTGATGAACTGGTCAACGGAGGAAGGGCTGTGACAAAGGGGAAAAGTTTGTATCCTTTTGCGCGGGAATACTCAGATCTAGCCTCGCTTTTACTGCAACCACTAATCCTTAGTAAAAGAACCGATCACTTCAACCAAATGGAGTCGAGGGCCTTTCTTTCCTAGGGACCTTGCTGGGGCAGGTCTGACAGCATGGGAAACAGTGATCACACGACCCCAGGAGGCTGGCAACATCATAAATACAGGTAGTCCTCGACTTAGGACCACAATGGAGCCCAATGTTTCTGTTGCTAAGTGGGACGGTTGTTAAGCGAGCTTTGCTCCATTTGACGACCTCTCTTGCTACAGTTGTTAAGGGAATCACTGCAGTTGTTAAGTGAGTGACACGGTCACTACGTGACTCTGGCTTCCCCATTGACTTTGCTTGTCAGAAGGTCGCAAAAGGGTATCACGTGACCCCGGGATACTGCGACCGTCATAAATATGAGTCAGTTGCCAAGTGTCTGAATTTTGATCACGTGACCAAAGAGATGCTGCAATGGTCGTTGGTGTGAAAAATGGTCATGTCACTTTTTTCAGTGCCGTCGTAACTTTGATGGTCACTAAATGAACTGTTGTTAAGTGGACTACCTGTATATGCCAGTTGCCAAGCACCGGAATTTTCATCCTGTAACCCTGGGAATGTTCTGCGATCCTAAGTCACTTTTTTCAGTGCCATTGAGAATGGTCGCTAAACGAACGGTTGTTAAGTGGAAGACTATATTATAGTAGAGTCAGTTTTAGGAGTGACGTGTGGCATGAATATAAACTCTGATCATGTTAGGGTGCAGAATCGAGGATGGGATTCAGTGCCCTCTTGCAAGCGGTAAAGGGGTAACTTCTCCCGATACTCAAAGCCAGCAAATAACCCGATTCTGAAAACAATGTACAGAATCGAGGATGGGACCCTGCGCCTTCTTGCAAGCGGTAAAGGGGTATCTATCCCGATACTCCAGGCCAGCAAATAACCCGATTCTGAAAACTGTGTACAGAATCAAGGATGGGACCCGGAGTCTTCTTGCAAGCTGTAAAGGGGTAACCTCTCCCGATACTTCAGGCCAGCAAATAACCCGATTCTGAAAACAATGTACAGAATCGAGGATGGGACCCTGCGCCTTCTTGCAAGCGGTAAAGGGGTAACCTCCCGATATTCCAGGCCAGCAAATAACCCGATTCTGAAAACAACGTACAGAATCGAGGATGGGACCCTGCGCCTTCTTGCAAGTGGTAAAGGGATAACCTATCCGGATACTCAAGGCCAGCAAATAACCCGATGCTGGGTCCCATACCTGCGACGTCTGGTAGATCTCGAGCCGCATCCGCTTGGCTGCTTTCCGGGTCTCACTTTCACAAGCAGCTGCCAGGATGTTCTCGGCCATGGCTGAGGTCAGGTGAGGAGGAGTCGGCCTGGTCTGAAGGAAAAGGACATTTTCAGGAAAGCTGGAACAACTGAATGTGGCTCTATGGCTATACAATTGAAAAAAAACAACAACACTAGCAATCGAGACCAAAAAAGCAGAGAAAGGGGAAGAAAATCTAAAGATCTAAAGCAATTTTAAGATACAATGAGCAAGGATCCCGTAGTCCTCTCCTCCTCCTCCTCCTCCTCCTCCCTTCTAGCACTGATGATGTTACCTAGTTGGGTCATGAAATGTCTGCAACAAAACCACCAAGCTCAGAGAGCACCAAGGACCCCACAGTTCTCCTCCTCCTCTTCATCCTTTCCACTCTCCCCTCCCCTCCTCCTCCTCTTCATCTCCCTTCCCCTTCTCCTCTTCATCCCTCTTCCCCTCCCCCTACCTTCTGCAAACCCCACTTCAGGATCCACCTGTCAATCAATGTCTATGGAGATTCTCAGTCATCCCGGTCATAGTTATCCCAAAGAAGCTTTTTTTTCAGGCGGCAACTGGACTTCCTTGTTTTTCTTTGATGACATTTCGCTTCCCATCCAAGAAGCTTCTTCAGCCCTTCAGCCCACCACCCTCCAGGCAGAGCTGAAGAAGCACCTTGGATGAGAAGCGAAACGTCTTCAGAGAAAAACAAGCAAAGTCCAGTTGCCTCCTGAAAAAGCATCGCTGAGATCTGTCGATCAAGGAAAGCAAACGAATAAATGAATTTAGCTTTCCGGTGGGGCCTTTCCCCCAAGGCCTGAGGGTCCCTTCCCTATGGGGAGAGACCCTCTTCTTATCCTCTGCCCATAAGCAGGGGATTAAATCCCCTTTAATGCCAGGATGGGATCTGGCTCAGGAATTCTGGGAGTTGAAGTCCAGGGGTTGTAAAGTTGGCAGAGGTGCCCACAGCTGTCAATTTCAGAGTGGTGGACTTCAACTCCCAGAATTCCTCAGCCAGCCAGGCTGGCTGAGGAATTCTGGGAGTTGAAGTCCACCACTCTGAAATTGGCAAGAGTTGCCCACTGCTGCTCCAGATGTCTCAGGTCTTTGGGCCACTGGAAGGTCCGAACTTCCTTTGGAAAAGTCCGCCCTGAGGCGGCCCAAAGACCCTCCTCACATTTTGAAGGAGGAAGAGGGGGAAAGTGGCAGGGAAAAACAGGAGAGGGGAGGGGAAACGCCGCGAAGACCCCCGTCCTCACCATTTCCATGCCGTTCTTCTTCATGCGGCGGCAGGATTTGAGGTAAGTGCGGATGCGTTTGCGCGCTCGTTCCTGGAACTCCGGGAATTGCCGGCTGCAGGATTCGATGATGGCCTGGATCTTCTCTTTGGGCTGCTTGGAGATGGGCACCATCCGGTCCAGGTTCTCGTCCACGAAGAGACGCACAAACATCTGCAGAGATAACGGGGGAGCCTGTCAGGATTTTGCTCCAGCTAGGCCCGTGTGAGCGATGACAGGCGGTCCTTGGCTTACGGCCCGTTTTACAGCCTTTTTTTTTTGGTTAAGCGAATCACTGCAGTCGTTAAGTGAACCGTGAGATTCCTCAGCGAATCTGGCTTCCCCTATTGGCTTTGCTTGTAGGAAGCCTGCTGAGAAGGGCGCAAAATAGCACTTAGGCTTATCTGCTGCCTCACAGGGCTTTCCAGCCCTCTCTGAGCGGTTGACAGAGTCAGCCTGTTGCCCCCAAATAATCTGGCTCTCAATTTATCAACCTCGGAAGGATCTGAAGGCCAAGTCAACCTGGAGCTGGTGAGATTCGAACTGCTGGCAGTGGGCAGAGTTGGTTTGCAATACTGCATTTAGATAGATAGATAGATTAGATGGATGGATGGATATAGAGATAGAAAGATAGCGATAGATTAGATAGATATAGATGGAGATAGATATAGATGATAGATATTGATAGATGGAGATAGATACATAGTGATAGATGATAGATTATATATAGATATAGAGATGGATAGATATAGAAATAGAGATAGCGATAGATTAGATAGATGGAGATAGAGATAGATGATAGATACATAGTGATAGATTGATGATAGATATATAGATATAGAAATGGATAGATAGAGATAGAGATAGCAATAGATTAGATAGATATAGATGGAGATATATATAGATGATAGATGGAGATAGAGATAGATAGATGATAGATACATAGTGATAGATCGATGATAGATATAGAGATAGATATAGAGATGGATAGATAGATATAGAAATAGAGATAGCGATAGATTAGATAGATGGATAGATAAATATAGATGGATAGATATAGATAATAAATAGACACACAGAAACAGTGAGAGATAGAGAGATGAGACATAGATAGCAATAGCACTTAGACTTATCTACTGCTTCATACTGCTTTATAGCCCTCTCTGAGCGGTTGACAGAGTCAACCTGTTGCCCCCAACTATCTGGGCCTTTATTTGACCAACCTCGGAAGGATGGAAGGTTGAGTCAACCTTGAGCTGGTGAAATTCGAACTGCTGGCAGTGGGCAGAGTTAATTTGCAATACTGCAGATAGATAGATAGAGACAGACAGACAAACATAGATGATAGATGGATATAGATGAGATAGACAAACAGTGAGAGATAGAGAGATGAGACATAGATAGCAATAGCCCTTAGACTTATATACCGCTTCACAGTGCTTTACAGCCCCCTCTGAGCGGTTTACAGAGTCAGCCTGTTGCCCCCAACAATCTGGGTCCTCATTTCACCGACCTTGGAAGGTGAGTCGACCTTGAGCTGGTCAGGATCGAACTCCCGGCTGTGGGCAGAGTCAGCCTGGAATACGCCATCCTAACCACTGCACTAGGGGATCACATGACCCTGGGACACTGCAACTGTCGTAAATACCTGCCAGGTTCCAAGCGCCTGAATTTTGATCCTGTGATCCCAGGGAGGCTGCCATGCGCGTAAGTGTGAGAAGCCAGCCCTAAGTTACTTTTTAAATTGCCGTTAACTTTGAACAATCACTAAGCGAATGGTAGCCACGGGAGGACCACCAGTTTGGGACCTCGGCTGGGATGCAGCGACGACCACCTGCTGGGCCAGGAAAGTGTCTCCCACAGGACGTTAGAGGTAGAAGACCAGCATGAGGTGGAACATGGTCTAGAGTTGCAAAAGGGAAGAGACAGCTGAGCTTGGAATGTCTGGTGGGCAGGAAGAGGGTGAGGACCCTAGACCCTCCCTAGCAGTTCACAGAGTGACAGAATAACAGAGCTAGAAGGGACCTTGGAGGTCATCTAGTCCAACCCCCTGCTCTGGCAGGAAACCCTATACCATTTCGGACAAATGGCTGTCCAGTTTCTCCTTAAAAACTTCCAGTGTTGGAGCATTCACCGCTTCTGGAGGCAGGCTGTTCCACTGGTTAATTGTTCTCACTGTCAGGAAGTTTCTCCTTAGTTCTAGGTTGTTTCTCTCCTTGATTAGTTTCCATCCGTTGCTTCTTGTCCTGCCTTCAGGCGCTCTGGAGAAGAGCTTGACTCCCTCTTCTTTGGGGCAGCCCCTGAGATATTGGAAGGCTGCTATCATATCCCCCCTCATCCTTCTCTTCATTAAACTAGACATACCCAATTCCAGCAACCGTATGTTTTAGCCTCCAGTCCCCTAATCGTCTTTGTTGCTCTTCTCTACACCCTTTCTAGAGTCTCAACACCTTTTTTACATCGTGGTGACCAAAACTGGATGCCGTATTCCAAGTGTGGCCTTACCAAGGCCTTGTAAAGTGGTATTAACACTTCACGTGATCTTGATTCTATCCCTCTGTTAATGCAGCCTAGCACTGGGTTGGCTTTTTTGGCAGCTGCAGAACACGGCTGGGCTCCTATTTAAGGGATCGTCCACTAGGACTCCGAGATCCCTCTCACAGTTGCTACTATTGAGCCAGGTACCACCTTTTCTGTACTTGTATATCTATAGTTATGTAGTTACAGGTGGTCCTTACAACCATTCAGAGTTACAACAGCACTGAAAAAAGTGACTTAAGACCAGCCCTCGCAGTTACAACCACCACAGCCACCCCAGGGCCATGGACGGTTGGCAACCCGTGTGTATTTTAAGAGGGTCGCAGCATCCCTGGATCACAAGATCTCCATTTGCAACCTTCCCAGCCGGCTTCCAACAAGCAAAGTCCAATGGGGAAGCCAGATTCCCTTAGCGACTGCATGATTCACTTAACAACTGCAGTGACTTGTTTAACAACCGGGGCCAAAAAAAGCTTGTAAGATCGTGTGTGACTCACTCAAAGTGCCTTGCTTAGCAAATTAAAACTCCTGCTCCCCATTGTGGCTGTTAGTCAAAGCAGTAAAACCACTCTGTAAAGCCTTAGTAAGACCACACCTGGAATACTGCGTCCAGGTTTGGTCATCACACTATGAAAAGATGTTGAGGCTCTAGAAAGAGTGCAGAGAAGAGCAACAGAGATGATTAGGGGACTGGAGGCTAAAACATATAAGGAACGGTTGCTGGAATTGGGTAGGTCTAGTTTAATGAAAAGAAGAAACGGGGGTGACATGATAGTCTTCCAGTATTTGAGGGGCTGCCACAAAGAGGAGGGGGGTTCAAACTATTCTCCAAAGCACCTGAAGGCAGGACAAGAAGCAACAGATGGAAACTAACCAAGGAGAGAAGCAACCTAGAACTGGCAGTGAGCACAATTAGCCAGTGGAACAACCTGCCTCCAGACATTGTGGGAGCTTCATCACTGGAAGAGACTGGACTGCCATCGTCAGAAATGGTGTAGGGTCTTCTGCTTGGGCAGGGGGTTGGACTAGAAGACCTCCAAGGTCCCTTCTGACTCTGTTATTCTATTCTACTATCTGCAATTGCTTTAGTCTGGCAAGAGTCTGTCGGTAGGCGAGCAGCAACCAAGAAACTACCCAGAAGTTATCACCACCACAGATCGTTTTCGGTCCGTACATTGAAAGCCTTTAGCCGCTCGGGATCCATGCCTTCTGAGTCGTTCATCTTGTCATTGTCCTCGTGGTCATCGTGCTCATCATCGTCGTCTTCAGCAGTGGGAGCTCTGCCCACAGTCAGGTCTTCGGGACATCCGCTGACCTCCGTCTTGACCGAGTCGTAGCTGCCGGAGCTGTAGGGAGGGGACTGCCGGGAGAGGAAGAGGTCACCACCTTGGACCCTCTGCTTACCCCCCAACGTCCAGCTGGGACTTTCAGATTTCTCCCAAGATCACTCACACTCCTTAGGTCCACCTAAGTTTTTAGAGCAGGGGTCCCCAACCTTTCTGGGTTGATGGCCCAAGGAGGGGTGGTGCTGGTGGAGGCGTGTTTACATGTGCGAGTGCACCCATGCGTGAACGGGGCCACGTGCGCCCAAACAGGGTCGTGATTGTGCATGCGGCGCAAACAGGGCCATGCACGCCCACGCGATGCTTGGGCGAAGCTAGCACCCACGCGACGCCGCAACACTAGCGCGAGTGGGGAGGGTGTCAACGCTGCTAACGCCGGATGTTTTGCATTGACAACAGATGGAAATGTAGCCATCTTTTCCCTTTCACTTTTAGAGTTAGATGATGCTGGGGGGGGGGATGTGAATGAGAGTCCAGCTAGACATAACAACACTAAGCTTAGCCTGAGAATCAAGGTTATTGCGCCCAGAGCTGATAAGGAATTGGCGGGCTGGAGAACTGGAGAGGAAGCCCGCTAATTGGGGAATGTGATTTATGACTGTTAATTGGAGGAGGGAATTGTGTTTTGATACTATGTGCCCAGGGGGAGGGGAATTCAGTTTTTGGCTTTGATTATGTTAGTGCGGATGTTGTGCTACTCGAATAAAAGATTCTTTAAGGTAAACAGTGCCTCAAAGTTCTTTTGAAGAGTTTCATCTGTCGGAACCATGACAGAGGGTGTGAGTGCACCCATGAGTGAACGGGGCCGTGTGCGCACAAACGGGGTCCTGATTGCGTACGTGATGCATGCACGCCTGCACGAGGCTTGGGCGCCGCTAGCACCCACGCAATGCCATGATGCTAGCGCGAGTGGGCATGTTGCGCTTGCAGCGACGCTAGTGCCAGCATGATGCCGTGATGCTAGTGCGAGTGAGGTGTGCGCTCGTGGCGATGCTGGCGCCCGCCCGACACGGCATTGCTAGAGCCCGCGCGATGCCGCAATACTAGCGCAAGTGGGGAGGGTGCGAGTGCATGCACACGTGAACAGGGCTGCGTGCGCAGAAACGGGGTGGTGATTGCGCACGCAATACTTGGCGACGCTAACACCCACCCCAAATCAATCATAAGGTAACACTGGATTCCTAGGTGGGCTTTTGTGCCTTTTCATGGGATAATGCTCGACCCACCCTGAGGTCCTCAAACTGGACAAGGCCATCTTGGGATCTCCTAACAAGTTCTCCAACCTCTAGTCTTCCCCCTGCAGCGTAGGTGGACCAGGAGCCACCCGACATGTCTCCCCTCTTTTGAGGGTCTTCCTGGGGGGTTGGAGTAAGGTAGTGAAAACCAGCAGCCATACTCTCTTCCTGTTCCCGCCCTCCTCTTCCCCAAGCATAAGTTGAGTTGGATGCTCGGTCAACCACCACCGTTGGCTGTGGATGGCTTCCCACAGGCTGGGGATCTCCTGAACCACATTGTCCAGGTTAGGAGGTCCCACAAAGACCAGGAGGTCACGGGAATCCGCAGCTGCGTGCGGGTGGCGGTGGCACCTTGACCAGGTGGAGCATCTGGACCCACCTCTGTTGTGCTTTTGGCTCCATACTTCGTCCGGCTGCGCAGGCCGTCGGCGCTGCAGCTGTCCGACTGGTAGGCGGCGGTGACGTGCGCGGTGGCCAACTTGTCGCAGAGGTTGATGGGCTGGTCCTCCGACGAGGCGCTGAAGTCCATGGGGGCGCCCGCTCCATTGCCGTTCACCTCGGCGTAGGTGGCATCGCCCTGAGTGCTACTGGAGGTGGACGGGTTCAACGTGGAGGAGCCGTTCCCGCTGCAACTCTCTGAAGAGGAGTCGTCTGCAACGAGAGAGAGAGAGAAAATGCGCTAACCATCTGGACTACTGCAAGGCGCTCCATAGGGGGCTGCCCTTGAAGACTATCCAGGAGCTTCAACTACGCCGGGGAGCAACTGCAATGGAGCCCAAAGCTTCTGTTGCTGAGGGAGCTCTTAAGAAGTGAGTTTTGCCCCATTTTACGACCTTCCCTTCTTGCCACAATTGTTCAGCGAATCATTGCCGTTGTGAAGTTGGTCGCACCGAATCGAGCTTCACCGTGGATTCTGCGTGTCGGAAGGCCGCAAAAGGGGATTGCGTCTCTCTCTCTCTCTCTCTCTCTCTCACACACACACACACACACACACACACACACACACACACACACACACCGGGACACTGCAACCATCATAAAGATGAAGCAGTGGTCAAGTGCCTGAATTTGGATCATGGGACCGTGGGGATGATATAAATAAATAAATAATAATGTTGGAAGGGACCTTGGAGGTCATCTAATCCAACCCCCTGCTCAGGCAGGAAACCGCAGGGGTGCCTCAGTGGTTGTGAGTGTGAAAAACGGGTCATAAGTCACTTTTTTCTCAGTGCTGCTAATCCGGATCACCAGGTACAATTCAAGGTGCTGGTTCTCACCTTTAAAGCCCCACCTGGCTTAAGGCCAGGTTATTCGGGGGACGCCTCTCCCCCCCATTATGGCCACCCGTCCCACCAGGATAGGAAGGCGGGGCCTGTCGCGGGCCCCGTCGATTAGGGACGTCCACCGGGGGGCCCCGCCCATAAAATAGGGCCTTCTTTCCACCTGACGTCCGGTTGCCCCCCCCACCCTGTTGCTTTGTGGTTTTATCCGAGAGCAGAGATGGACCTCCCATCAAGGGGCTAATTTGATTTCACTGCTGCTTTCAAGGGGGAGTGGGCGGGGGGTGGGGGGTGCTTTTTTTCTTATGGGTTTTTATGATATGGTGGGTTTTGTTCATGTTGCAAGCCGCCCAGGGTCAGCTGTGTGACAGTTGAGTGGGTGCATAAATTGGTTTAATCCAGGGCTCTTCAAACTTGGCCCTTTGATGACTGGTGGACTTCAACTCCCAGAATTCCTCAGCCAGGCAGGCGTACCTGCACAAGTCATAAAAGGGCCGAAGACCCCTGGTTTAGGACTACATACCTGTATTACATTCTTTATGAGGGGGAAAAAAGCAGAAATCTTACCCTTGTTCTACATTTAGTGATAATTACCTACCTTCCAGCCACGGAGCCACAAAGCAGCCAACAAAAATCTGAACTAGGCCTCTATCTACTCTTTTTTTCCAGAATGTTCCTTCAAGATTTCCTCAAAATACTCATACCTGCCTTATATATTCTATAGAACAGGGGTCTTCAAACTCGGCCCTTTTATGACTGGTGGACTTCAACTCCCAGAATTCCTCAGCCAGGTAAAAGGGTCATAGTTCCCTCACGCTGGCTGAGGAATTCTGGGAGTTGAAGTCCACAAGTCATAAAAGGGCCCAGTTTGAAGAGCCCTGGTTTAATCAATCAATAAACAGCACACTACAATGGGAGGGAGGGCCAGCACCCTGAAAATCCTTCCCCTGCTTTTGAATAGTTTTTTTGTTTTTTTGTAACCTCGCTTGCCTGTTTTACATTTTATGCAAGGTTTTGAGGCTGTGAAATACAGCAGTTTTGCTTAGTGACCGTTCAAAGTTACCACGGCGTTGAAAAAAAGCGACTTACGGCTGTTTTTCACATTGACAACCGTAGCTGCATTTCCCGTGATCATCTGATCAAACTTGGCAACTGACTCATATTTACGATGGTTGCAACTGATCCCACCCAGCCTGCAGAGGTTTCCTCCTCCTCCTCCCCCTCTTCCTTTTTATCCTCTTCCTCCTCCTCCCCTTCCTTCCTTTCTTCCTTCCTTATCCTCTTCCTGCTCTCCCTCCCTTCCTTCTATTCTCTTCCTCCTCCCCTTCTTCCTTCCTCCTTCCTTCCTTCCTTCTCTTTATCCTCTTCCTCCTCCCCTTCCTTCCTTCCTTCTCTTTATCCTCTTCTTCTTCCTCCCCTCCCTTCTTTCCTCCCTTCCATTTATCCTCTTCCTCCTTCCTTCCTTCCTTCCTTCCTTCTTTCCTTCTATTTATTTTCCTTCTCCTCTCCTCTCCTCTCCTCTCCTCTCCTCTCTTCCTTCCTTCCTTCCTTTACTCCTCCTCTTCCTTCTCCCCACCCCCACTGTTACAGGCTCTGCTGTTTCCCTGCTTCCCACTGAGATTGCCCACGTGCCAAGCAACAGCCCACGCACCCCTGTCTCTCCCAATGGAAGCAACCCTTGTTCCAGGCCTGGAATCCACTCTGCCAAGTGCACATGGGGAGGGGGGGCTGGCACTGCCTCCCTGCTCAGCAGTCGAGGGGGGGGGGGTTGCATTGAAGAGGTCTCCCTCCTCCTGCCCAGCTCTCTCCTGGGTGCCCTTTCCCAGCCATCGCCTTCTCCCCAGCTGCATCACCAGGGTTGACCTCTCTGGCCTTCCAGCCCCCGTTTCCCCCCCCTCTGCAGACCCCCCATGCTGGGGGACACTCCCCACTTCTGGTACTCCCCTCCTGTGCCAAGGATGCCCACCCGGCTGCTTTCTGCCAAGAGCGAAAGCTGGATGGACAAACAAAGGATGCAAGGAGATGGCACCCCCCCACCTCTCCCACCCCCACCCTGGCTTCCTCTCCCCCCTCCATTTTCCCCCCAGGGGGTGGGCAATTGGGGTCAAGCCATGCCTGGCCAGGGAGAAAGGCAGTCCCTGCCCTCACCCCTCCCCAGCTGGTGCAGGTTTCCCTGGTAGGCAGGTAGGAAAGACCCCCCCTCCAGGGACCCTTGCACCCCCAGCTCCCATCAGCCTGCCCTCTGGCCACTCTGGCTAGCTTATGGGAGCTGTAGTCCGCAGTGTCTGCAGCGTGCCACGTCTCCATCTCCGCGCCCCTGGCACCTCCGTTCCCCACAGCTTTGCCAGCTGAGAGGATCTATTTGTCTGCCGGATCTCTTTAATCTCGGTTAATCACTGACCCAGATGACAGAAGCCTGCCCATGGGGGGGGGGGAATTAGGAGGGGAAGAAAGGGGGGGGCAGGAAGGTGTCAGGGAAGGAGAAAACTGGCTGGACAGCAAAAACCAATTGGCTGGGTGCCCTTCATCCTTCCCTGGGACTGCCACCCGGAGGGGCAAAAAACGTTTCCCCATCTTATCCCAGTTTCCCCAGCGTGTGCCAGCCTGTGCCAAGATGCTGGGGAATTCTTGTTGTTTTGGGAGTGTGTGGGGGGGGTTCCCTCCCCTCCTGCTCAGCCCCTTCCCAGAGGATCACCAGCTTTATCTGTCTGTGGCACTCTCCATCTCTCCCCCCCCTCTTTCTCGGGAGGATTAATTCCTCCGGGCACCCGAGCCGAGAGCGGCTGTGCTGACGGCCCGGGCATTGCCACAGCAACCGGGCGCCTCCTCCTCCTCCTGCATGCACACCCTGTGACCGGCCTCCCTCTAGGCCGGTGTGAGGACTCTGTGTGTCTGTGGGGCGGGGGGGTGGCTGCTGTGGGAGCAGGCCATGAGGAGTGGTTCCCGTGGAAATTGGAAGCATTGCAAAAGCCCCAAAGAAAAGGGCAGAGGCCGGGCACGGATGCCCGGGTGCCGCTGGCTATCCACAGCCAGATGTAGCTCACAATAGCTCGGATGGTGTGACCGAGTTTGGGTAATGACAGGTCTGCAAGAAAGCAACCCAACTCAGAGAGTACCAAGGACCCTAGAGTCTCTTCCTCCGCCTCCTTCTCCTCCTCGCACTGATGATGTTCCCTAGTTGGGTCATGAAATGTCTGCAGGAAAACCACCAAGCTCAGAAAGCACTAAGGACCCCACAGTCATCGTCCTCCTCCTCCTCTTCCTCCTCCTCCTCCTCCTCCTCCTCTCCCTTCTAGCACGGATGATGCTACCTAGTTGGGTCATGAAAGGACTGCAAGAAAACAACCAGGCTCAGAGAGCACCAGACCCCATAGTCCTCCTCCTCCTCCTCCTCGCACTGATGATGTTACCTAGTTGGGTCATGAAACGTCTGCAGGAAAACCACCAGGCTCAGAGAGCATCAAGGACCCAACAGTCCTTCCCCTCGCCGCCTTCCTCCTCCTCCTCCTCCTCCTCCTCCTCCTCCTCCTCCTCTCTACAAACCCCACATTCTTCTAGCACTGATGATGTTCTGTAGTTGGGTCATGAAACATCTGCAAGAAAACCACCAAGCTCAGAAAGCACTAAGGACCCCACAATCCTCCTCCTCCTCCTCCTCCTCTCCCTTCTAGCACTGATGATGCTACCTAGTTGGGTCATGAAAGGACTGCAAGAAAACAACCAGGAGGCTCAGAGAGCACCAGACTCCATAGTCCTCCTCCTCCTCCTTCTCCTCGCACTGATGTTACCTAGTTGGGTCACGAAACATCTGCAGGAAAACCACCAGCCTCAGAGAGCACCAGGGACCCTTCATTTCAACCCCGAGGTACAAATATTCTCCTTAATTGGAGGATGATTTTCACTTAGCACCACTGTGGTCGTTAAGTCGAGGACTTCCTGTACTCCGTTCCATTTCATGCCTCTTCCTGCAACCCCCGTCTCCTCCGCCCCCCCTCCCCGGTATAAAACGCCAGCCCTAAATCCACCCCACCACCCAGGACCCAAAACTGAAAACGTTGGCCAGGAACAATGGGAGGGGAAAAAAGTGTGTGTGTGTCACACGTCCCTGAGGTGCGTGTTTGTGTAAGTTGTACACGAAGGGTTTGAACGAGGGCAGGTGCACCCTCTCGCCAAAGTCCAACCAGTGTTGTGTGTGTGTGTGTGCGTGGGGCGGGGCAGAGGACGGCAGCTGCCAGAGCCACACACACACACACACAAACACACACTCACAGACATGCCGCCCTGCGCCGCGGGCTCCTTGCAAGCCGTGCCAGCCACACAGGGCGACAGGCAGGAAGGCACCGCCTTTAATTCTGCAAACCAACCAGGGTTTAATGTTGGTTTGCTCCTGGGCGGCCAATCTTTGCACTCTGGGAAAGGTCCGCAGTGTTTCGGACGTGTCTCCACGTAACCAAGATCAGAATCCACCATTTTTCTGCAACAAGCCATGACGAAGAGGATCGTGGCCTTTGAACTTTGCCGTTGGGGAAAAATCCTGAGGTGATCCTGGACGCCCCGGGGAAAAAAAGGGAAACCGACGGATCCTCAAACGGATTCCTGGCAGCCTTTGGCTTGGAACAGTCCATTTAGTGACCGTTTCAAGTTACGACGGCACTGAAAAAAAAGGGACTTAGGGCCGTTTCTCACCGTTACGGCCGCCGGTCGTGTGAATCAAAATTCAGACGCTTGGCAACCGTCTCCGATTTACGACGGCGGCAGTGTCCCGGCGTTACGTGATTCCCCTTTTGCGACTTCCTGACAATGGGAAGTCAGTGGGGAAGCCAGATTCACAACAATCGGGTGACTAACTCAGCAAGGGCAGTGATTCGCTTAACAGCCGCGGCAAGAAAGGTTGTAAAACGGGGCAAGATTCACTGAACAAATTGTCTCGCTTAGCAACGGAAATTTTGGGCTCACGACCGGCCATTTTATGACTTTTTGAAGTTATTGATGGACCTCCCCAGAGGGCCTATTTTCAGACTTAGCGGCAAAAAGCTTCCCTGTCCATTGGGAGAACATGGATTCGCTTAACGACCACCGCCTTTGCTTAATGACCATCTTATATTAAAAAAAACAGTCTTCGCTTCAAATCACGGGAATCCCTCGACCTTCGATCGCAACAACCTATGATGTAATTTTGGGCTCAAGAACAGCCATAATTTGAGGATGACCTATACAGAAACCCACCAGCTAACCAGTCAAGTCTACCTTTCTTAGGTTGCTTGGCCATTTTCCCACGTCTTCTGAAGATGTGCCAAGCCGGACAAATAGTCTATTCTAGGGCTGGCAGGGACCTCGGAGATCATCTAGTCCAACCCCCTGCTCAGGCAGGAGAGCCTATATCGTTCCAGACAAATGGTTGCCCAGTCTCTTCTTAAAAACCTCCACTGATGGAGCATCCACGAGGGAAAGCATGGGAAGGGGCGTGTGTGTGTGTGTGTGTGTGTGTGTGTGTGTGTGTGTGTGTTAGAAAAATAGATCTGTCTCAGGAACTCTCCTGGGCCAAGTGGAGGACCCCTCTGCTTCCTCTCTGCTCCCACAAGGAAAACAGGGGCTTGCTTGGGTCACCCTTCTGGGGAGGGGACCATTCTTCTTCTTCCCCCTTTACAATCACCTGTCTGAGATGGTATAGGTTCTCCTGCTTGAGCAGGGGGCTGGACTAGAAGACCTCCAAGGTCCCTTCCAGCTCCTGTTCTGTTCCGTTCCATTCCATTCCATTCTACTCTACTCTATTCTAATTCTATTTGGATGGAAGAGACTGGATGGACTGCCATCTGTCAGAAATGGTGTATACCTGTGCATTTGGTTTTTCTTGCCTAAATGTAGAACCTGGTTTCTTTCACCATTGAATTTCATTTTGTTACTTGGATGGGAGGCCAACAGGATATCCAATAGTTGTAAGAGGGATGGGGAATTGGTGAAAAAACCCCACAAAACCATTCTGGAAGAAGATCTTTCTATAACCACACAGAGAGGGTGGAAATTTTTATTCTTATGAGGGGCTTGGTGCTCTCTCGGTGCTTTCTCGTAGACGTTCCATTACCAAACTAGGTAACTTCCTCAGTGCTCCTGGGGAACTGTGGGAGTTGAAGTCCACGTATCTTAAAAGCTGTTGAGGTTGAGAAACATGCTGGCTAGGGAATTCTGGGAGTTTGAAGCCAGCTGGGTGACTTTAGGCCAATCACCAGGCGACGGTGAGTTCTAGTCCCACCTTAGCCACGAAAGCCAGCTGGGTGACTTTGGGCCAATCACCAGGAGACTGTGAGTTCTAGTCCCATCTTAGCCATGAAAGCCGGCTGGGTGACTTTGGGCCAATCACCAGGAGACGGTCAGCCCCGCCTTAGCCATGAAGCCAGCTGGGTGACTTTGGGCCAATCACCAGGCTGTGAGTTCTAGTCCCATCTTAGCCATGAAAGCCCACTGGGTGACTTTGGGCCAATCACCAGGCGACTATGAGTTCTAGTCCCACATTAGCCACGAAAGCCAGCTGGATGACTTTGGGCCAATCACCAGGCGACGGTGAGTTCTAGTCCCAACTTAGCCATGAAAGCCGGCTGGATGACTTTGGGCCAATCACCAGGCAACGGTGAGTTCTAGTCCCACCTTAGCCACGAAAGCCAGCTGGGTGACTTTGGGCCAATCACCAGGAGACTGTGAGTTCTAGTCCCATCTTAGCCATGAAAGCCGGCTGGGTGACTTTGGGCCAATCACCAGGAGACGATGAGTTCTAGTCCCGCCTTAGCCATGAAAGCCAGCTGGGTGACTTTGGGCCAATCACCAGGAGACTGTGAGTTCTAGTCCCATCTTAGCCATGAAAGCCCACTGGGTGACTTTGGGCCAATCACCAGGCGACTGTGAGTTCTAGTCCCACATTAGCCACGAAAGCCAGCTGGGTGACTTTGGGCCAATCACCAGGCGACGGTGAGTTCTAGTCCCAACTTAGCCATGAAAGCCGGCTGGATGACTTTGGGCCAATCACCAGGCAAAGTTCTAGTCCCACCTTAGCCACGAAAGCCAGCTGGGTGACTTTGGGCCAATCACCAGGAGACGTGAGTTCTAGTCCCATCTTAGCCATGAAAGCCGGCTGGGTGACTTGGGCCAATCACCAGGAGACGGTGAGTTTCTAGTCCCGCCTTAGCCATGAAAGCCAGCTGGGTGACTTTGGGCCAATCACCAGGAGACTGTGAGTTCTAGTCCCATCTTAGCCATGAAAGCCCACTGGGTGACTTTGGGCCAATCACCAGGCGACTATGAGTTCTAGTCCCACATTAGCCACGAAAGCCAGCTGGGTGACTTTGGGCCAATCACCAGGCGACTGTGAGTTCTAGTCCCACCTTAGCCATGAAAGCCGGCCTGGTGACTTTGGGCCAATCACCAGGCGACGGTGAGTTCTAGTCCCGCCTTAGCCATGAAAGCCGGCTGGGTGACTTTCACCAGTCCCTCCCTCCCTCTCTCTCTCTCAGCCCAACCCACCTCACAGGGTTGTTGTTGTGGGGAAAATAGGAGGAGGAAGGTGTGTTGGGTTTGTTGTTGTTTATTTGTAAAAATAATAAAGGCAGGATACTGAACGAACAAACAAACAAACAAAATCCTAGAGTCCCTTGGAAGCCAAAGTAATTTTTTAAGAATTAAGCACAGCCTTTGGACCTCAGCCTTTTCCACACTTACGACCGCTGCAGCATGTCTAGTTTAATGAAGAGAAGGACGAGGGGGGACAGGATAGCAGCCTTCCAGTATCTCAGGGGCTGCCCCAAAGAAGAGGGAGTCAAGCTATTCTCCAAAGCACCTGAAGGCAGGACAAGAAGCAACGGATGGAAACTAAATCAGGGAGAGAAGCAACCTGGAACTAAGGAGGAATTTCCTGACAGTTAGAACAATTAACCAGTGGAACAACCTGCCTCCAGAAGTGAATGCTCCAACACTGGAAGTTTTTAAGAAGAGACTGGACAGCTATTTGTCCGAAATGGTATAGGGTTTCCTGCCTGAGCAGGGGGTTGGACTAGATGACCTCCAAGGTCCCTCCCAACTTTATTACTATTATTATTATTATTATTGTTGTTGTTGTTGTTGTTGTTATTAATTATATGCCACACTCTTAAAAACAAATTAGTGAGCCGGTGCCCCAGTCAGATAAAAGCCGCTGCATTCTCCATCCGCCAGACGCCCAAGGAGGGAACTGACCGGTTCACATTCTCTCCATTTCGCACTCAGCACCTCGATGGGAATCGCCCAGACCGATGCTCTTCAGCAGCGGGGAAAGCCATATAGGCAGTCCTCGACTTACAACGTAACCGTTCAAAGTTACGACGGCACTGAAAAAAAGCGACTTATCACCCGTTTCCACACTTACGACCGTTTGCTGCACCCCTGGGGGTCACGTGATCAAAATTCAGATGCTCGGCAACCGGTTCATATTTATGATGGTCGCTGTGTCCCGGGGTCACGTGACACCCCCCCTTTGAGACCTTCTGACAACCAAAGTCAATGATTCACTTAACAACCGTGTTACTAATGTAACAACTGTAGCGATTCACTTAACAACCAGGAAACTCGTAGAATGGGGCAAAATTCACTCAAGAACTGTCTCGCTTAGCAACAGGAATATTTTTTTGGGGGAACCCCAATGCCTTATCACCCACCCACCCCAGGCCAATATATTGCCCTGTTCTCAGGCCACCAAACAGATTTGAGGGTCAGGAGGATGTGAAGTCATACAGAGTTGCCCTCCTGCTCAAACAATCCAGCTCGGTTGTGACCTCAGCCCTGGTTGCACACTCACAATACACACACACACACACACACACAAACTGGCTAGCACAAGACAAAGGTTCAGCTGACGGTGCTGAGACATGCTTAAGAGCAGGGGTCTTTGAACTTTGCCCTTTGATGACTTGTGGACTTCAACTCCCAGAATTCCTCAGCCAGGCATGCTAGCCCAGGAATTCTGGGAGTTGAAGTCCACAAGCCATGAAGGGACCATAGTTCCCCCATGCTGGCTGAGGAATTCTGGGAGTTGAAGTCCACCAGTCATCAAAGGGCCAAGTTTGAAGACCCCTGCTATAGAATATATAAGGCAGGTATGAGTATTTTGAGGAAATCTTGAAGGAACATTCTGGGAAAAAAGAGTAGATAGAGGCCTAGTTCAGATTTTTGTTGGCTGCTTTGTGGCTCCCCGGCTGGAAGGTAGGTAATTATCACCAAATGTAGAACAAGGGTAAGATTTCTGCTTTTTTTCCCCTCATAAAGAATGTAATACAGGTATGTAGTCCTAACCCAGGGGTCTTCAAACTTGGCCCCTTTATGACTTGTGGACTTCAACTCCCAGAATTCCTCAGCCAGCATGCCTGGCTGAGGAATTCTGGGAGTTAGAGTCCACAAGTCATAAAAGGGCCAAGTTTGAAGACCCCTGCTTAAGAGGATGGCAAAATTAGCACAACCACCACACCTGCTTTGCCTCAAGTGGCAAATACCGACAACGCAATCACATTCTAGTCGGTGTTGTGTGAACCCAGCTAGCGAAACTCTGGAAGGGTTAGAACAATGCTTCTCAACCGGAGCCACTTTAAACGGGGTGGACTTCAACTCCCAGAATGCCCCAGCCAGGCTTCATTCGTACAACCATACCCGATTTGCCTAAAGTGGCCTGAAGATCAACAACCCAGTCTCATTCTAGTCCAGAGTGTTGTGTGAACCCAGCTAGCAAAGCTCTGGAAGGGTTGGAGCAATGCTTCTTTAAACTGGGCCACTTGAAGATGGGTGGAGTTCAACTCCCAGAATTCCCCAGCCAGCATGCTTCAAGTGGCTGAGGTTGAGAAACGGATCCGAGTGGGGAATTCTGGGAGTTGAAGTCCCCCCATCTTAAGGAGGTTTGAGAAACACTGGTCTAGGCCAGGGATAGGCAACCTTGGCTCTTTTGACTCGTGGACTTCAACTCCCAGAATTCCTGAGCCAGCCATGCTGAGGGGAAAGGGAGAGGTTTCCAAGCTGAGCCATGTCAGCTCAGGAATTCTGGGAGTTGAAGTCCACCAGTCATAAAAGAGCCAAGGTTGTCTACCCCTGGTCTAGGCAGTTGCCTTGAGGAATTCTGGGAGTTGAAGTCCCCCCATCTTAAGGAGGTTTGAGAAACACTGGTCTAGGCAGCTGCCTTGAGGAATTCTGGGAGTTGAAGTCCCCCCCATCTTAAGGAGGTTTGAGAAACACTGGTCTAGGCCAGGAGTAGGCAACCTTGGCTCTTTTATGACTCGTGGACCAACTCCCAGAATTCCTGAGCCAGCCATGCTGAGGGGAAAGGGAGAGGTTTCCAAGCTGAGCCATGCCGGCTCAGGAATTCTGGGAGTTGAAGTCCACAAGTCATAAAAGAGCCAAGGTTGTCTACCCCTGGTCTAGGCAGTTGCCTTGAGGAATTCTGGGAGTTGAAGTCCCCCCATCTTAAGGAGGCTTGAGAAACACTGGTCTAGGCAGTTGCCTTGAGGAATTCTGGGAGTTGAAGTCCCCCCCCCCATCTTAAAGTGGACCAGGTAGAGAAACAGTATCCTGGCTACTTCCAGGCTTTGTTCACTAGTTCAGTTTATGCCCTGGCCCTTAACCGATGTCCTTGCACCCCGAGCCAAGGGGCAACTCATCCAGGGCTGGGTCCCCTGGGAAAAAAAACGGGAAGCACCCAGCGCCTTCCTCCTTCGGGCCCGGCTGGGCGGAGGGATGGGTGAGCGTGCTTTGCAAACAATTGCCCTTTTTTCCTTGCAGGACAGAGGGGTTTTCTTCCCCGCCTGCCAAACTCCTCTGGGTCCTCCAGCTGCCGCTCAGCAGGGGCCTCTGGGGACAAAGAAGGGTTCAAGCCGCCCCCCTCAAAAAAAAAAAAAAAAGGAACAAGACAGAGCCTGGAGATGAACTGTGACTGCCCCCCCCTCCACTCTTAAGAAGCAGTTGTGCAAAGTTCACACAACCCCTCACTTGCATGGCTGTCCCCTCCTCTCGCCCCTCCCCACTGCAACTGTGGAGACAAAGTGAGGGCCTCTGACCGGGCTCGCGTCCTGCGTGGGCCTTGTTTTTCCCTGCCCAGTCCTAGAAAGACATGACGGGTGTTGCATATGGCCTGTTCCCAGCAGCCTTAGACGTGGCCCTTGCTTGTGTCGCCTGGTGTGTGTCTCGGGGTGGGGTGCGTGTGGGATTGGGGGCTTTTTGCTCTAGCACAACCAGAATTTCGTGCAGGAAACTTAAGAGTTGATATTACTTCTTCAGTGCCGAGATGCGCATTCAATAAAAAATTATCTCTTACAGCGCCTCAAGGCCGTAGAGTTTCTTTAATGTTGAATTCGCCAGCCGGAGGGTTGACATGGTGGTAATAATAATAATAATAATAATAATAATAATAATAATAATAATAATAATAATAATAATAATAATAATAATAACAACAACAACAATAAATAATAATAATAATAATAATAATAATAATAATAATAATAATAATAATAATAATAATAATAATAATAATAATAATAATAATAATAATAATAATAATAATAATAATAATAATAATAATAATGTTGGAAGGGACCTAGGAGGTCTTCTAGTCCAGCCCCCTGCTCAAGCAGGAGACCCATTTCAAACAGATGGCTGTCTAATCTCTTCTTAAAAACTTCCAGTGTTGGAGCATTCACAACTTCTGGAGGCAGGTTGTTCCACTGGTTAATTGTTCTAACTGTCAGGAAGTTTCTCCTTAGTTCCAGGTTGCTTCTCTCCTTGGTTAGTTTCCATCCGTTGCTTCTTGTCCTGCTTTCAGGCGCTTTGGAGAATAGCTTGACTCCCTCTTCTTTGGGGCAGCCCCTGAGATACTAGAACACTGCTATCATGTCCCCCCTGATCCTTCTCTTCATTAAACTGGACATACTCAATTCCAGCAACCGTTCCTTGTATGTTTTAGCCTCCAGTCCCCTAATCATCTTCGTTGCTCTTCTCCTGTACTCCTGTAGGTCCTTAGATCAGGGGTCTCCAACCCCAGGTCCATGGACCGGCACCGGGCTGCGGCATGCCAGCAACCGGTCCGCACAAACAAGCAAAGCCCCATCCGTGGGATGCAGGCAGCACACAAAACCACGCACCCTCCGGTCCGCGGAAAAACCTCTCTCCACAGAACTGGTCCCTGGTGCCCAAAAGGTTGGGGACCCCTGTGCTAGATGCTGGGGTGGCCTGCAGGGGACAGCTGAGGACCTCCACATCTTCCTCGCCTTTTAGCAATTAGCTACAGGTTGGGAGGAGATAATGCTGGCCACAGAACCGTTGGGCACAACCCTTCTTTTGAGGTTTTGCTGCTTCTTAGAAAAGCTGGTGTGTTTGTGTGTGTGTTTCTGTTGTCTCCTGCTCTACAGTGAGATAGCAGGTTGCCCGAAGGCTTGACCCCTGCCCTTTGCCCTTTCTCTAAATCTGCCCTAAATCTGGGCTCTGACAGGCCTCCAAGAAATCATTGCAGCAAATGGCATTTTCAACCCCCCCCCTTCTCACAAAGCAGGACACACACACCCTCCCTCTGTGCTTGCCTTTTCCTTGAAACAGAGCCGAGATGCACCATCCAAGGTCAAAAGAGAAGCCTGTTATGATGTTAGCAGGCTGCATGCTGGGTGCCCTCCCCCTCCCATTTTCGCCTGTGTTTCACACTGGAAACAGAGGTGGATCACTACTACTGCTTCTCAACAGCCCTCAAGCCAACAGATGTTGACCTCTGTCAGTAGGGGAAACCCACATCCAGTGTTCCAGTATCTAAGGGACTGCCACAAAGGACTGGAGGTCAAATAACCTGAGGGCAGGACAAGAAGCAACGGGTGGAAACTAACCAAGGAGAGAAGCAACCTGGAATTAAGGAGAAATTTCCTGACAGCTAGAACAATTAACCAGTGGAACAACCTGCCTCCAGAAGCGGTGAATGCTCCAACACCGGAGGTTTTTAAGAAGAAACTGGACAGCCATCTGTTTGAAATGGTATAGGGTCTCCTGCCTGAGCGGAGGGTTGGACTAGAAGACCTCCAAGGTCCCTTTCAACTCTGTTATTGTTATTATTATTATTGATCATCGCACAGTCAGCCAGATGTTCAGACTGGATTTGGCATTTTTGTCTGCCTATCGAGTCATTCCCAAGGACCTGGGATAGGCAGATGTGGATGTTTGATGGTATTACAGATATCGTTGCAGGATGGAAGCGGTTCCTAGTAAGGCCGCCTTTTGCAATTGACTAATGGCGAATTTGTCAATGCCGATGATGGTGTTCAAGTGGTGCTCCAGCTGTTTTGGGATTATTATTGTTGTTGTTGTATTATTATTATGTTGTTGCTGTTATTATTATTATTATTATTATTATTATTACTAATTAATAATTCCCTGATCTGCTGATTTTCTGCTTGCAGGTTCCCCTTCTCTGCTGGCAGCCTGAAGTGACCCCATCCGGCTTCAGCTGCACAGATAGCACCCCGTGACCAAAATGTCCTTTTTATTATAAAGGACAGTCCTTTATTTCAGAAAGATGCCCTTGATTAGAGAAAAATGCACCTTTGTGTAGTTTTTCTGAGTTTGGCTCTTGAATTGTCCTTCGCAAAGCAAAATTACAAACACAAGCAATTCAGGGGTTTTTTTTTCCCCTGCATCCTTGCCAACCTCTTTTCTCCTTTGTCAGGGTTTCCTTTTATTTTTTCAGAGTATGCTCACCGTACCTGTATACAGGTAGTCCTCGACTTAACAACCATTCATTCAGAGACCGTTCAAACTTACAACCGCCCTAAAAAAAGTGACTTATTTATGACCTTTTTTCAACACTTACCAACCTTGCAGCGTCCCCGGGATCAAAATTCGGACGCTTGGCAACTGACTCACATTTACGACGGTTGCAGCATCCCGGGGCCCACGTAATTTCGCCCCCTCCCGTTTTTGCGGCCTTCTGATAAGCGAAGTCAAGGGGGAAAGCAGGGTTCGCTTAACAACCTTGCTGCTAATTTAACAACCGCAGTGATTCACTTAGCAACCGAGGCAGGCAAAAATGCACTTTTGTTAAAAACTCACTTAAGAACCGTCTTACTTAGCGACAGAAGTGTTGCCATTTTTAATCAGAAGGAAAACCAGCAGGTTTTTAACCGCAGGATCGCATCTGATCTGCTTATGCAGGGCAACCTCCAGGCAGTCCTCGAACTTACGACGCACGAGCAATTTCCACTGCTAAGCCAGGCACCTGTTGAGTCAGTCGCGCTCAATTTCACGACCCTTTCTTGCCCTGTTTGTTTAAGTGACACCCTGCCGTTGTTAATCGAAACGTGCCGTCGTTAAGCAAATCCAGCTTAATTCCCCCCCCCCACTGACTTTGCTTGCCAGAGGCCCAGCTGGGAAGGTGGCAAAGTGGGGATCCCAGGATCCCAGGATGCTGGAACCCTCTTAAATAAAGCGCCCGAATTTTGATTGCGTCGGGATGCTGTGACGGTTGTAAATGTGAGGCCTGGTTGTCAGCCGCTTTTTCCCCCCCAAGTGATGTCTTAACTCTGAGTGGTCGTTAAATGAACAATTTGCAAGTTGGGGACTACCTCTACGGCGACGTCTCTGCACAGGTGACCCCCTCCTGGCCAGCCCAGTCTGGGACCCCTTGTCCCTTGCCCCCTCCCCCGCCCCGATGAGGATGCCGGTGTGTGTGTGTGTGTCTCCCTTTACTCACCGTCCTCCTGGCTGTGGATATTTGGGGGGCTGCGCATGGTTCCCTCTTGAGGGGGGCTGAGGCTGGTCTGGAGCTGCTGATCAGCTGACATCCATGTGGAGTCATTCATGTCAAACTCCTCGCTGCTGCTCACCGAGGTCTCATCCTGGAGGGGGAGAGAAGGAAGGGTTAAACGGAAGCCAAGACGGGGAGGGGGTGGGTGGGTGGGGAGGAGGGAGACCCCTGCTCTTCTTCCTCCTCCCCCACCCCAGCAGCTCTCCTTTCCCCCTCCCCTTTTTTCCAAATCTCAGCTCCGGGACTCTTTCCCGCTTGAAGAACGCAAAGAGAAGGAAACAGGCAGAACAGAACCGTAATTAAGGGGAAACCGAGATTGTTGTTGCTCCCTGCCACGCCTCTCCATCCGGGCATCCTGGCCAGCCGGCTAGCTGGGCTAAGGGGCCAGAAGGAGAGAAGGGAAGGGTGGGCACAGACACCCCCCAATCCAGTCTCCTCCTCCTCCTCCTCCTCCCGACACCTGCAAGAGTTCAAGCCCTGCTCTTTTATCCCTTTTGCCCTCTGCATGATCCCAGGAGGCAGGTGAGCAACCTGCCACCGCAGGGGGTCACCTGAGCGCCTCCCTCCTCGGAGGCAGGTGAGCCTTCCCTCCTCCGCTCTTCCACGGCATCCATTTGCTGGGGGCAGATACCCAAAGCGTGGGAGAGAATCTCTGCTCCAGGGAAGCCGTAAAGATATACGAGCCGGGAAGATGGCTGCTGTAGGCCTGGCTGGGCCGCCAAATATCAATAATCAGATTAAAAAAACAGAACAGCAGAGAAAGGAGAGCGAGGAGGGAAAGAGAGGGGAGAAAGAGAGAGAGAGAGAGAAAAAGGATAAAGGAAGAGGAAAGATAAGAAAGAGAGAGGAGAGAAAGAGAAAGGGCAGAGAATTAGATAAATAGAAAGGAAGAAAAGAAAGAAAAAGAGAGAAAGAAAGAAAGAAAGAAAGAAAGCAAAGAGAAAGAAAGAAAAAGAAAGAAAGAAAGAAAGAAAGAAAGAAAGAAAGAAAGAAAGAAAGAAAGAAAGAAAGAAAGAAAGAAAGAAAGAAAGAAAGAAAGAAAGAAAGAAAGAAAGAAAGAAAAAAGGGAGGGGAAGGAGATGGATGGATGGAGGATGGATGGATGGAAAGAAAGAAAGAAAAAGAAAGAAAGAAAGAAAGAAAGAAAGAGAAAGAGAAAAAGCAGAGAATTAGACAAATAGAGAGAGAAAGATAAAGAGAGGGAGAGAGAAAGAGGAGAGAAATATAGAGAGAACAGATAGAAAGAGAGAAACAGAGAGAACAATCTAGAGAGAGAGGAAAAAAAGATAACAAAAGAGGAAGAGAAAGAGATAAAGAGATAGAGAAAGAGGGAGAGAGTTAAAGAGATAAAGAAAGAGAAATAGAAAAGAAAGAGAGAGAACTAGCTAGAGAGAGAAAGAGAGAAAGGGGCTGGCACCTGATCAGTTAATAATAATAAAAAGGAACAGAATTGTCTACAAAAGGTGCACCACAACAGCCTTTGCAGCTTTTGCTGTTTGCACCTTCATCCCTCCAGCGAGGTAGTCACTTAGCTTGCTAAAAAAAGGCAAACAAATAAAATTAAAAAAAAAATTAAAAATAAAATCCCCAGGGGCTCCCAATCAGCCACATTTGGCCTCCCCAAATTTCACGGGGGCAAAATGGCTCTCTCCAGCAGTGAGCAGCCAGTCGGCCCCGGTCAACCAAGGGCCGGCCGCTCAGCCAGAGCCCTTTTCATGTGTCCTCAGCCGGATCAGCCGCCACCGAGCATCTCTCGCTGGGGGAGCAGAAGCGCCACACGCACGTCACGGCGCGGCTGACCACGGAAATGCCAGGCGCCGGGGAAGAAGCGGCGAAAGGAAATTTAAAAATGCATGCAGCCGACTCGACAAATTAATTTCACTGACGGGTTGCAGTCGCAGCTGATGCTGGTTGCAATAGTTCCGAAGGTGGATTGCCACGGAGAAAGGATGTTAATAAGATGATTTAAAGGCCTGGAGACTCAAACATACGAAAAAGGGCTGCAGGGGTTGGGTCTATTCCAGAGAAAAGAAGGACCCAGGGGTGACAGGATAGCAGCCTTCCAATATTTGAGGGAGCTGCCACAAGGAAGGGGGGGGGTCAACCTGTTCTCCAAAACACCAGAAGGCAAAAGGAACAAGGGTTGGAAACTGATCGAGGAGAGAAGCAACCTGGAATTAAGGAGAAACTTCCTAACAGTGAGGATAATGAGCCAGTGGAACAGCTGGCCACCAGAAATTGTGGGCGCTCCATCACTGGAGATTTTTAAGAAGAGACTGGACAGTCACTTGTCTGAGATGGCGTAGGAGGGTCTCCTGCTTGAGCAGGGGGCTGGACTAGAAGACCTCCAAGGTCCCTTCCAGCTCTATTCTGATTGATTGATTGAAATGGTCTAGGATCTCCTGCTTGAGCAGGGGGCTGGACTAGAAGACCTCCCAGGTCCCTTCCAGCTCTCTTCTGATCGATCCTTTCGATAGAACTTCCCAGAGGGGACAGCGTGCTGGAGGCAGCTTCCAAGCTAAGGGCAGGAGGAATTTGATCCCACCGGGTGCTCTTCAGAAACCCGATCAAGCTGTCGTTAGTCCACCCGCCCCGGCTTGTGCACCAGATCCTACTGCTCTTAAGGGCTTTCCCACAAACCCCCTCACTTCCCTGAGCTGGGATCTGGGGTAGTGACATGCCCAGGGTGCCCCCCCCGAGTGACATTCAGGTCAGCCTCGCCAAGGGGCAAAGTGGGTGCAGAAATGAGTCTCTTTCAGCATATAACAACAACAACAACAACAACAACAATAATAATAATAAAGTTGGAAGGGACCTTGGAGGTCATCTAGTCCAACCCCCTGCTCAGGCAGGAAACCCTATACCATTTCAGACAAATCGCTGTCCATCTTAAAAACTTCCAGTGTTGGAGCATCCACAGCTTCTGGAGGCAAGCCATTCCACTGAATAACAGAATAACAGAATTGGAAGGGACCTTAGAGGTCATCTAGTCCAACCCCCTGCTCAGGCAGGAAACCCTACACCATTCCAGACAAACAGCTGTCCAGTCTCTTCTTAAAAACTTCCAGTGTTGGAGCAACCACAACTTCTGAAGGGAAGCCATTCCACTCAATAACAGAATTGGAAGGAACCCTGCAGGTCATCTAGTCCAACCCCCTGCTCAGGCAGGAAACCCTACACCATTCCAGACAAACAGCTGTCCAGTCTCTTCTTAAAAACTTCCAGTGCTGGAGCATGCAGTGGGGGGGGGGGATGTCTGGGCTATTCCGGGAATTTATTTACAAGTGGTCCCCGACTTACAGCAGTTCGTTTAGTGACCATCGAAGTTGCAACAGCACTGAAAAAAGCAGCTTAGGACCGTTTTTCACACTTACAACTGTGGTAGCATCCCCGGGGTCACGCGATGAAAATTCGGTCGCTTGGCAACTGACTCGTATTTACGACGGTCGCCGTGTTCCCCGGGGGGCCATGGGATCGCAACTGTCTCGCTTTGCAACGGAAATTTTGGGCTCAGCTGTGGCCGTAAGTGGAGGATCACCTGCATTTATTTATTCGGTTTCCGCAGCCGCCCAACTCAACCAAGTAAATCCGGGCGACTTACAAGGCCAACATTTTAAAACAATTTTTTTTAAAAAGCCATTAAAGCAATAAAAACAGCCACCTCCCCCAGCCCTGTGCCCACACCCAATTCCTTGCACCTGGCATCTGCACCTGGCGGCGTTTGATGCCGCCAAAGGCACTCTTGTATCCTCACAAACAGGTTTGCACATTCTCAGAGGGGGCCCTTAAGAGAATAACCGAATACCAGAGCTGGAAGGGACCTTGGAGGTCTTCTAGTCCAACCCCCTGCTCAAGCAGGAGACGCTACACCATCTCAGACAAAGGGTTGTCCAATCTCTTCTTCAAAACCTCCAGTCTTGGAGCACCCACAACTTCTGGTGGCAAGCAGTTCCACTGGTTAATTGTCCTCACTGTTAGGAAGCTCCAGGTTGCTTTTCTCCTTGGTGAGTTTCCATCCGTCGCTTCTTCTCCTGCCTTCTGGTGCTTCGGAGAAAAGGTGGAAACCCCCGCCCCTCTTCTTTGGGGCAGCCCCTCAAAGATTGGAAGGCTGCTATCACGTCCCCCCCCCAGTAGTCCCCCACAACAAAGCCGTCCTTTCAGAGGGTGGAAAGCCTCCTCGAACCCCTGGCCAGAGGAGCAGGGGGTGGTGGTGGTGGTGTTAAAAGCAG
This sequence comes from Azemiops feae, assembly GCA_023970755.1. NCBI lineage: Eukaryota > Metazoa > Chordata > Lepidosauria > Squamata > Viperidae > Azemiops > Azemiops feae. Next base: position 251,199 of record JALGBA010001503.1, read on the forward strand.
CCAAAGAGGCCGGGCGGTTTGTCTCACCCGGGGGGCCAGAGTCCAGCCAGGCTGCGACAGGGCAAACCGTAGGAAGGAGATCGGCCGCATGCGCACCGGGGGGCGGGGGGGGGGAAGAGAGAGCCCTCTTGTTGAGCTTAATTCGGCTTCGGCTCCTCGCTCAGGGCCACGGCGAGCAGGTGACCTCGGGCTGGTGCCGAGCCTGGAGGCCTGTGGATTTTCGCTGGCTGGAAGGGGAACCGGCGGCACGCCCTCTCAAAGGTCGGGGAGCGCCTCGCCTGGCATCTCCGGCGCACTCCCTATGGCATTGGTTGCATTCCTGCTTCCCACTCCGGCAGGAGACGTTCACATGCCACCCTCCTCCCTCTCTACTGCCCCCCCCTTCCCCAACCCCTTCCCGGCCTTGCCTGAGCTTGGAGGGAGGGAGGCAAGGGCCTTGGACGGTCTCCAGAGCTGGAAAGGTCAGCCACGAGACTGCAAAAGCGAGGAAGCCGCCGCGGAAGATGGGAAAGGGAAGGAGAAAGAGAGGGACCCCCTCCCCAACAGGGTCCCCGGGGGGTGCCCTCTGAGTGGCGCAAAAGGCAGGGGAAGAGACCCCCTTCCCAGCGGGCTGGGGCGATTCCACCCTCGCCTTCCGAGGTTGCAAGTCAGACTTCCGAGAAAGAGGGGTCCTCGGGTGGTCTCTGAGCTGGCAGAGGTTTCTGGGGAACATCGTCAGTGTTAGAAGGCGGTGGAGTTTGTGGAGGGAAGGTGAAGGAGGAGGAGGAGGAGGAGGAGGAGGACTGTGGGGTCCCTGGTGGTCTCTGAGCTGGGTGGTTTTCTTGCAGACGTTTCATGACCCAACTAGGGAACAGCATCAGTACAGAAACATCTGCAAGAAAACAAACAAGCTCAGAGGCCAGCAAGGAAGCCACAGTCCTCCTCGCCTTCCCTTTCTCCTCCTCCCCCACTCCACAAGCTCCTTTCCCTTCTAGCACTGATGAGGTTACCTAGTTTGGTAATGAAACGTCAGCAAGAAAACCACCAAGCTCACAGACAGGACCAAGGACTCCACAGTCTTCCTCCTCCTCCTCCTCTTCCTCCTCCTCCTCTCTGCAAAACCCTCTCCCTTCTAACACTGATGATGTTCCCTAGTTGGGTCATGAAATGTCTGCAAGAGAAGCACCCAGCTCAGAGAGCACCAAGGACCCCACAGTTCTCCTCCTCCTCCTCCTCCTCCTCCTCCTCTCTGCAAACCCCACTCCCTTCTAGCACTGATGATGTTCCCTAGTTTGGTAATGAAACGTCAGCAAGAAAACCACCAAGCTCACAGACAGGACCAAGGACTCCACAGTCCTCCTCCTCCTCCTCCTCCTTTTCTTCTTCTTACTCTTCCTCTTCTTCCTCCTCTCTGCAAACCCCACTCCCTTCTAGCACCGATGATGTTACCTAGTTGGGTCATGAAACGTCTGTAAGGAATCAAGCAAGCTCAGAAAACACCAAAAAACCCACAGTCCTCCTCCTCCTCCTCTTCCTCCTCCTCCTCCTTTCTAGCACTGATGTTGCCTAGCTGGGTCACGAAACGTCTGCAAGGAAACCCCCAAGCCTCAGAGCGGATCAGGCACCCCTCATTTCAACCCTGAGCCGTGAATATTCTCCTTCACTGCTAGACTTTCAACAACCTGCCCGGTACCGGCATGCCCACCTGGCACCTTTCCTACCCTCCGGGGAAGGCTCTCGGGGACCGGGCACGGCTGCTGCTATGCCCACAGCGGCCGTGAACCTTTCGGCAGCTCTCCGCAGAGACCGGCCGCTGCAGCCAAATGAATCCCCCCCCCCTCCCCAAAGGAGCCGCTTTCTCAACTTCCTTGAAAAAAAAGGAGCCGGAGGAAGTCAAGGCTGGCCCTTCCAAATCAAAGGGGGACTTTTTCTTGTCAGGCCTCCAGAGGGAGGGGCCGCCTCCCCAGAGCCCTCCCCTCCCCCGGGAATCTACATGGGCACACTCGTGGGCTTGCACCAACGATGGGGAACAAGGCAGCTTCCTTTGGCTGGCCTTCCCTGGGACGTCCGTGCCAAGAAAGGGCATTTTCTATCTAAGGCTTGCAAATGTTCTTTCCTTCCTCTAACCTCCCCTGACATTTCTCCAGCCAGCCAGCCAGCCCCATGCCTGCCTCAGTTTCCCCTTCCGCGCCGAGCAAAGCCTGGGCACATGCACGGCCCACCCCACCAGCCCCCAGCCCCCGGCCCCAAAGGCCTCTTAGCTTCTCCTCCAACGGAGCAAGACCAGAAACGGGGAAGCACCACGATGGATTCCCTGTCCTCCTTTCCCACCTGCCCGCCGTCCTGGATCCTGGATCGGCCGAGGGCCTGGCGCTCGCTCGGCCTCCCTTCCCCAGGGACCTGCTTTCCTTCGGAGAGCCGGGCCCTGCCTCCCTCCTCCCTCCCTTCCCCCCCCCCCAGTATTTATGGCAGGCAAGCAAACATCTCCCAAACAAGATCCCTCTTCCTCTTCCTGCCCTGATGGCTGCAGACAAATCTGCTCACACCAGGCAGGAAGCCCATGCTTCATCCTGCCTCGTCCCCCCCACCCCAGGTTCGCCCCCCCCCCCGAGATGCTGTGCCTCGCAGGGAATTTCCGGGAATTTATTATGATGGCTGCTGCAAGCAAGTCCCGAGACTCGTAAATGGTGCCACAGGAGCCTGCAGATGCTTAGCCACCAGCCACGCACACCGGGCTGCCGTGGAGGCACACCAGGAGTCCCCTGGTCCGTCTTAATTAGAGGACAGAGCTCAGAATGGAAGAATCACAGAGTTGGGAGGGACCTCGGAGGTCAGCTAGTCCAACCCCCTACTCAAGCAGGAGACACTATACCATTTCAAGACAAATGGTTGTTCAAACTCTTCTCAAAAGCCTCCAGTGATGGAGCACCCACAGCTTCGGGAGGGAAGCCATTCCACTAAATAACAGAATAACAGAATTGGAAACTAACCAAAGAGAGAAGCAACCTGGAACTAAGGAGAAACTTCCTGACAGTTAGAACAATTAACCAGGGGAACAACTTGCCACCAGAAGTTGTGGGTGCAGGAATTGGGTAGATCTAGTTTAATGAAGAGAAGGACCAGGGGGGACATGATAGCAGTCTTCCAATATCTCAGGGGCTGCCCCAAAGAAGAGGGAGTCAAGCTATTCTCCAAAGCACCTGAAGGCAGGACAAGAAGCAACGGATGGAAACTCATCAAGGAGAGAAGCAACCTGGAACTAAGGAGAAACTTCCTAACAGTGAGGACAATTAACCAGTGGAACAACCTGCCTCCAGAAGTGGTGGTGCTCCATCACTGGAAGTTTTTAAGAAGAGACTGGACAGCCATTTGTGTGAAATGGCATTCTTCTATATTTATTCTCTCCTCTCCTCTCCCCTTCCTTTTCTGTTCTGTTATAATAATAATAATAATAATAATAATAATAATAATAATAATAATAATAATAATAATAATAATAATAATAATAATAATAATAATAATAATAATAATAATAATAATAATAATAAGAAGAAGAAGAAGAAGAAGAAGAAGAAGAAGAAGAAGAAGAAGAAGAAAGGGACCTTGGAGGTCATCTAGTCCAACCCCCTGCTCAGGCAGGAGACCCTACGCCATTTCAGACAAATGGCTGTCCAGTCTCTTCTTAAAAGCCTCCAGGGATGGAGCGCCCATAACTTCTGGAGGCAAGTAGTTCCACTGGTTAATATGTCCTCACTGTTAGGATGTTTCTCCTTCGTTCCAGGTTGCTTCTCTCCTTGATTAGTTTCCATCCGTTGCTTCTTGTCCTGCCTTCAGGCGCTTTGGAGAATAGCTTGACTCCCTCTTCTTTGGGGCAGCCCCTGAGATACTGGAAGGCTGCTATCATGTCCCCCCTCATCCTTCTTTTCATTAAACTAGACAGACCCAATTCCAGCAACCGTTCCTTGTATGTTTTAGCCTCCGGTCCCCCTGATCATCTTTGTTGCTCTTCTCTGTATTCTTTCCAGAGTCTCAGCATCTTTTTTACATCTGTTCTGTTCTGTTCCAATTCTGCCAATGTTCAGGACCCCTCAGCACAGAAGGTCAGGCAGGTGAGTTATGCCACCTGGCCACCTTTGCAAAGCTCCAGATACACCAGCAGGAGAGAGAAGCCGCCGGTGGGGTCCCCAACAACAACAGCAGTAATTATTTGTTACAACTAGTCCCCGGTTTACAACCCTTCGTTTAGCGACCGTTCCAAGTGACAACAGCACTAAAAAAAGGGACTTAGGACCGTTTTTCACACTTACGACCGTTCCAGCATCCCCAGGGTCACGTGATCAAAATTCGGACGCCTGCCAACCGACTCTTATTTATGACGGTCGCAGTGTCCCGGGGGGGGGGTTCACGTGACCCCCTTTTGCCACCTTCTGACCTGCAAAGTCAATGTGGGGGAAGCCAGATTCCCTTAACGACCGTGTGACTGACTTAACAACCGCAGTGATTTTTCTTAACAACGCTGGCAAAAAAGGTCGTAAAATGGGGCAAAGCCCCCCTCTCACTTACCCGGAGAAATTTTACAATTGGGATTGTAAGCCAAGCCCTACCTGTATTTATTATTTATTATTTTCTCCCCACCCCCCACCCCCCCGTTATTAGCATTATTTTATGGCGATGATGATTATTACTCTGTTACTTTTGCATGGACACCGAGAGTTTCTGCAGCGGAGGCACAAATTCCTTGTGTGTCTAATCACACTTGGCCACCTAAAGTTTTCAGTTCCGTATTCAAGTGGAGCAAAATTAAAGTTCACACGTCCCAAGGGTGATGGCAGTTAACAACAGCGGCCCCAAACGTCAACCCTACAAATAGTTGGGAGAAAAACTTCCAATATACAGGGAGTCCTCTTCAGGGGCTGCCCCAAAGAAGAGGGAGTCAAGCTCTTCTCCAAAGCGCCTGAAGGCAGGACAAGAAGCAACGGATGGAAACTGACCAAGGAGAGAAGCAACCTAGAACTAAGGAGAAACTTCCTGACAGTGAGAACAATTAACCAGTGGAACAACCTGCCTCCAGAAGCTGTGAATGCTCCAACACTGGAAGTTTTCAAGAAGAGACTGGACAGCCCTTTGTCTGAAATGGTATAGGGTTTCCTGCCTGAGCAGGGGGTTGGACTCGATGACCTCCAAGGTCCCTTCCAATTTTATTATTATATTATTATTATAACTATTCTCTTAGCAACCGTTGCAAGTCACAACGGCACTGAAAAAAAGCGATGGATGACCGTTTTCACCTAACCACTGCAGCATCCCCAGGGTCACGTGATCGAAATCCGGACGCTTGGCAACTGGCATGTACTTATGACGGTTGCAGGGTCCCGAGGTCGTGTGATCCCCTTTAGCGACCTCCTGACAACTTTGCTTTAGCCGAATTCACTTAACAACTGTGGCAAGAAAAAGGGGCAAAATTCACTTAACTATTGTCTTGCTTAACCATGGAAATGTTATAATAATAATAATAATAATAATAATAATAAAGTTGGAAGGGACCTTAGAGGTCATCTAGTCCAACCCCCTGCTCAGGCAGGAAACCCTGCCTGTTGCGTCCCTTGTGGTTATAAGTGGAGGACTATACCGATAGTAAGTTTGCTCACCCGTGTTTCTCAACTTTAAAACTTGAAGATGGGTGGACTTCAACTCCCATAATCCCCCAGCCAGTATCAGCCCTCCGATTCTGGAAATTAGCTCAGCTCCTATTGAGGCCGGCAATTTGCAACTGTCAATATTATATGAGTTTTGGCTTATTTATTTTACTGGGAAAGCTTTGTAGCTACGTCCACGCAACACGCCCAGCCTGAATCCGAATTAATCCACTTTCTTGTTTACACAATGGGTCGAATCGCAAACTCACCGAACAGGCTGAGTTTGGGCAACACACTACGCCAAGCCAACCACAGTCACTGCCATCCAGGTTTCAAACCCCCGTACTGCCTCAGTCAAATAACAGCTGCTCAGCTTGCAACTAACGTGGTTTGCAAGTGTTGTGTGAACACAATCATGGCCTTGATTTAATCGTCACTAAGAAGTGGATCAAGTCCAAGGGGAAGTTTAAACTCATTTTTCACTGTATCAGGGGTGTCCAACCTTGGCAACTTTAAGACTCGTGGACTTCAGCTCCCAGAATTCCTGAGCCAGACATGCTGAGGGGAAAGGGAGAGGTTTCCAAGCTGAGCCATGCTGGCTCAGGAATTCTGGGAGTTGAAGTCCACGAGTCATGAGGGGGCCATAGTTCCCCCATGCTGGCTCAGGAATTCTGGGAGTTGAAGTCCACGAGTCATAAAAGAGCCAAAGTTGCCTACCCCTGTTCTAGGTCTACCTGAAGCACATTTATTCATTCTGGGTTCTGAGTCCACCAAAACACCTAAAGAATAGGGTTGGAAGGGACCTCGGAGGTCTTCTAGTCCAACCCCCTGCTCAAGCAGGAAATCCTATACCATTTGTGATAAATGGCTGTCCAGTCTGTTCTTAAAAGCCTCCAGTGATGGAGCAGCCACAATTTCTGGAGGCAAGCAGTTCCACTGGTTAATTGTCCTCACTGTCAGGAAGTTTCTCCTTAATTCCAGGTTGCTTCTCTCCTTGATGAGTTTCCATCCGTTGATTCTTGTTGCCTTCAGGTGCTTTGGAGAACAGGTGGACCCCCCCCTCTTCCTTGGGGCAGCCCCTCAAATACTGGAATACTGCTATCCTGTCCCCCCTGGTTCTTCTCTTCATAAAATAGACACGCCCAATTCCTGCAACAGTTCATCATACAGTTTAGCCTCCAGCCCTGTAGTAGTCCAATGTGTTTTATGCAGAATAACAGAGTTGGAAGGGGCTTTGGAGATCTTCTACCCCAACCCCATGCTCAAGTAGGAGGCCTTATACCATTTCAACGTTCAACAAATTTCTTCTTAAAAGCCTCCAGTGATGGAGCAGCCACAATTTCTGGAGGCAAGCTGTTCCACTGGTTTATTGTTCTCACTGTCAGGAAGTTTCTTCTTAGTTCCGGGTTGCTTCTCTCCTTGATGTGTTTCCATCCGTTGCTTCTTGTCCTGCCTTCAGGTGCTTTGGAGAATAGCTTGACTCCCTCTTCTTTGGGGCAGTTCCTGAGATACTGGAAGACGGCTATCCTGTCCCCCCTCGTCCTTCTCTTCATTAAACTAGACATGCCCAATTCCAGCAGCCGTTCCTCATATGCTTTAGCCTCCAGTCCCCTAAAAATCTTTGTTGCTCTTCTCTGCACACTTTCTAACAGTCTCAACCTCTTTTTTTGTGTGTCCTGGAGACCAAAATTTCCAAGAGTGAGCTCAGAGGAAGGAGAAGGAAATCAGAAATGGGAAAACACCCCGTGATGCCAGGCCCCTCCGCCTTCCAGCTGGCTTCACCCAAACCATGGTTAGCTTGCAGAAAACGCCATCCACAATCCTCTGTGTGCGTCTTTGTTGCATCCAGAGGCTGCCTGTCACTGCCAGCTCAGCTCTGCCCTCGCCAGCTGTCTCGCCGGCATGCCTTGTCATAACCACTCAACACGCCCACCACCAGGCTGCTCTTCCCGTGCCAGCCCACACTTCCTTAGCTGTGCCCTCTTGATGCCATAAATGGTGGGGAGGGGATGGATAGCATCTACGGGGGTGTTTGTGTATGTGATGGCAAATGGTGCCATTGATTTTGCCCATGCTTGGAAGAAATGCCAGGGATGCGATGCCAGCCGCTTTGCCCGAGATTTGTGGCTCAGCTGCCAGCGTCCAGGCTGAAATCCACAGGGGCGAGTTGGCAGCGAAGCAAAACATTCTGTTCTGTTCTGTTCTGTTCTGTTCTATGTTCTGTTCTATGTTCTGTTCTATGTTCTGTTCTGTTCTGTTCTATTCTATTCTATTCTATTCTATTCTATTCTATTCTATTCTATTCTATTCTATTCTATTCTCTGTTCTGTTCTGTTCTGTTCTGTTCTATGTTCTGTTCTGTTCTATTCTATTCTATTCTATTCTATTCTCATCATCGTTGTCATTATGACTTTCAAACACCCACAACACCTATGCTGCCTTTTGTGTATATATTTCTTTATCATGAGTACCATCTGCACTAAGGTAGAGTTGAAGTCCACCCATCTTCAAGTGGCCAGCTTTGAAAAACATTGTTCAGAGTTTTGACAGCTGGATTCACACAACATCCTGGACCAGAGTGAGACTGGATTATGGTTTTCAGGGCACTTTAGGCAAACCAGGTGCGGTTGTGTGAATGAATCCTGGCTGGGGAATCCTGGGAGATGGAAGTCCACCTATCTTAAAGTGGCCAGGTTTGAGAAAAATTGTTCTAACTCTTCCAGAGTTTTTATAGCTGGGTTCACACAACAAGAATGAGCCTGGATTTCTGGTCTTTAGGCAAACCAGGTGTGGTTGTGCTAATAAAGCCTGGCTGGGGAATTCTGGGAGTTGAAGTCCAGGCATCTTAAAACTGCTGAGGTTGAGAAACACTTACTTAATGTACAACGACTGAATCCAGAGATTGCGGATATGACTGTGTACAGGGGGAGTCTATGGCGCAAAACCAGGAGGAGTGTGCAAACATTTTTTCCCCTAAATTTTACTAAAAGGGGAAACTTTTGCTTGTTGGAAAAGCAGCTACCCAGATTCCTTCTGAAACTATGGTTCAATAAACTAGAGTGAGACTGGATTATGGTTTTCAGGGCACTTTAGGCAAATCAGATGCGGTTGTGTGAATGAACCCTGGCTGGGGAATTCTGGGAGTTGAAGTCCACCCATCTTCAAGTTGCTAAGGTTGAGAAACACTGCTCTAGATTAAATTTAAAAAACAAACCGACTCTAGAAATATAACCTGAAGGACCCCAGGCTTAGAAGCAGCAACCCCATCCCAGAATAGCCGCCAGCCTCTCACCCCCCCCCCGACTTGACATCCCACAATCCCCCAGCCCCACAATTCAACCAGATGCCTCTCACAATGCGAAGCCCTTCCTGAATCTCCCCTATTAATTTAAGTAAATGCTTAGAAGTAACTTCACCAAGGACAGGTAAGTCCTCGGCTTAACGGCCACAATTGTGCCCAACGTTTCTGTTGTTAAGTGAGACCTTCGTTAAGTGGGTTTTACCACCCTTCTTGACACAAGTTTGTAAGTGAATCACGGCAGTTGTTAAGCGAGGAACATGGTTGTTAAGTGAATCTGGCTTCCCCCATTGACTTTGCTTGTCAGGGGGTCGCAAACAGGGATCACGTTAACCCCCCCAGGACGCTGCGACCGTCGTAAATACAAGTCAGTCGCCAAGCGTCTGAATTTTGACCATGTGACCCTGGGCGCTGCAACGGTCGTGTGAAAAATGGTAACAAGTCATTTTTTTTTCCAACACTGCTGTAACTTTGAACAGTCACTAAATGGGCTGTCGTAAGGCGAGGACTACCTGTATGCCATATTTTCATTTAGGAATACTTTGGCCTAAGAGTTTTGAGTCAGTCGGAGCCCTGCAGCAGATGCAGGTCTTCCAATGATACAGCTTGTCCTTGAGTTACGACCAATTTCCCATTGTTAAGCAAGGCGGTCGCTAAGGGAGTGGTGGATGATTTTGCGACCTCTTTTGGCCCAGTTGTTAAGTGAATCGCTGCAGTCATTAAGCAAATCGCACGGTTGAGCGAATCACAGCAGCCACTGAGTGAATCACTGCCATCGTTAAATGAAGAGAGCTCCTTCTGCTGACTTTGCATGTCAATGGAATACGACCGGGAAGGTTGCAAAATGGCGATCACGTGACCCCGGGACACAACCGTCGTAAATATGAGTCAGGGGCCAAGCGCCTGTATTTTGATCATGTGACCATGGGGGGATGCTGAGACGGTTGTAAGTGCGAGGACCTGACACCGGCCACATTTTTTCAATGCCACTGTAATTTTGAATGGTCGCTAAACAAATGGCTGTAAGTCGAGGACTACAACAAAACTCCTCAAGATTGTTCTTTAGGGCCCCCACCGTGGTGTGGGGAACCTCTGCCCAATCTCTTATCCTATATCAGGGGTCTTCAAACTTGGCCCTTTGATGACCGATGGACTTCAACTCCCAGAATTCCTCAGCCAGGCACGCATGCCTGGCTGAGGAATTCTGGGAGTTGAAGTCCACCGGTCATCAAAGGGCCAAGTTTGAAGACCCCTGATATAGACTTTAAGAAGAGTGGACTTCAATTCCCAGAATTCCTCAGCCAGCATGTCTGGCTGAGGAATTCTGGGAGTTGAAGTCCACAAGTCATAAAAGGGTCATAGTTCCCTCAGGCTGGCTGAGGAATTCTGGGAGTTGAAGTCCACAAGTCGTGAGGTGGCCAAGTTTGAAGACCCCTGGTTTAGGACTACATGCCTGTATTACATTCTTTATGAGGGGGAAAAAAGCAGAAATCTTATCCTTGTTCTACATTTAGTGATAATTACCTACCTTCCAGCCGCGGAGCCACAAAGCAGCCAACAAAAATCTGAACTAGGCCTCTATCTACTCTTTTTTTCCAGAATGTTCCTTCAAGATTTCCTCAAAATACTCATACCTGCCTTATATATTCTATAGAACAGGGGTCTTCAAACTCGGCCCTTTTATGACTGGTGGACTTCAACTCCCAGAATTCCTCAGCCAGGCACTGAAAAAAAGGGATTTATCACCCATTTTTTTTCACACTTAACAACCGTCGCTGCATCCCCCAGCATAAATGGTTGTTGAGGACTTCCTGAACAGGCTAAGCTGGCTGAGGAATTCTGGGAGTTGAAGTCCACAAGTCTTAAAGTTGCCAAGGTTGGAGACCCCTGCCCTAGAGTATTAAAACCTTCAGATGTTGTGGGTGCTCCATCCCTGGAGGTTTTTAAGAAGAAATTAGACAACCATTTGTCTGGAATGGTATAGAGTCTCCTGCTTGAGTAGGGGGTTGGACTAGAAGACCTCCAAGGTCCCTTCCAGCTCTGTTATTCTCTTAAGTCCTGTAAAATTGATGACATGCAACTGGAAGTATTACTCGATTGTAGATTATTAGTTGGAGGTATATTCTTTATAGAGTTCTGGGCCTTGAGAAGATATTTCGGAAGCGATAATCTTGTGAGCAGCCCCGACATTCTGCATTCATATCAGACTTTCCCCTCGGACAGAAAAGGGGACCAACAGGCAATCCCTGGAGCGCATAACACCCGACTGGGAGGCAAAATCAGGAAACTGCGTCTCACTTAGTTTGGCCATGTCATGTGGCGGAAATTCACTGGAGAAAGCAATCAGGAAGGGAAGAGTTAGCGGTAAAAGGAAACCAGAGAACTCGGTGGCTGGAGACCATCAAAGCCGACACCAGCCAGAGCACAGGAAAATTTAAAGAAGCAGAACAAGATCCGAAGACGCGGAGAGACCACCTGGTCTAGAGAATCGCCCAGGATCGGTCACAACTGAATGGATTAACATCACCATCATCATCACAGGAGGTTTTAAGAAGAGATTGGACATCCATTTGTCTGGAATGATATAGGGTTTCCTGCCTACGCAGGGGGTTGGACTAGAAGACCTCCAAGGTCCCTTCCAACTCTTCTATTCTATTCTATTCTATTCTATTCTATTCTATTCTATTCTATTCTATTCTATTCTATTCTATTCTATTCTGTTCATTCTCTATTCCCTTCTCTTTCTCTCCTCTTTCTATTCATTCTCTCTTCTATTCTATTCTCTTCTTTCTCTCTTCTCTTTCTATTCTATTCTATTCTATTCTATTCTATTCTTTCTCTCTTCTCATTCTATTCTATTCTATTCTATTCTATTCTATTCTATTCTATTCTATTCTATTCTATTCTATTCTATTCTATTCTATTCTCACCATCGTTGTCATTATGACTTTCAAACATCCACAACACCTATGCTGCCTTTTGTGTATATATTTCTTTATCATGAGTACCATCTGCACTAAGGTAGAGGTAATTTATTTTCTTAAAAAAAAAAAAATCTTAATTACTTCCCGCAGTCATTCAACAAGTATCATTCAAGGCCAACATAGTTAAGAAACCAATTCAAAGCACTGATGATGTTACCTAGTTGGGTCATGAAACGTTTGCAAGGGAACCACCACGCTGAGAAAGCACCAAAGACCCCAGAATTCAAAGTCTACAATCCAGCTGATATATATATATATTTTTGTACAGCACCATTCAAAGCATCCCTTCCAATCCCTTCAATAAAGCCCATTCCCAAGGAGCTACTATTTTATCTCAAAACAACAGAAGAAAACAGGAGGGGAAATTTAAAAACAAAACAAAAAAACAAAACAAAAAACCTTAACAATTCTCCATGGCTGGCCAGCCAGCCCCACTTTGTAATACACGCAGACACCTGCCTGATCAGTCCTTTGAAAAACAGCAAGCAGGGTCCAGGAACAACAACAAAAAAAAGGCTCAAAAAAACCACAATGAACATCCTTGATACGTCTGTCACTTTCAATCCTTGTTCTTCCCAGGATCTAAAAGAGGCAGTTATTTAAACCTGACAAGTGTGTTCCGTATGTCATTGCTCTAGGCAACCTCTCTAGAAAAAAAGAGGTTTTTTTTGTGAATTCGCTGCCCCTGGGCCCGTTTAAAAAAAAAAAAAAGGACACGCTGGAAAAGGGAGGCTGAATGATATGCCAGCCATCGATTTTTTGCTTCCAGGTAAGCTTTTAAGAGGCTTCTTCCCAAAGTCAGCCAGCCTCGCTCAGGCTTCCGAGCTGGGGGGAACTGGCAAGGCTGTTCCAAAGTCCATTATATCCAAGGAAGATGGATTCCTTTCTCTGGACGGCCAACGTCTCCGCTTCCCTCGACCCCAGGAAATTGATGCCTTTTAAATAGCAGGCAGGAGAAACAAAACAGTACAATTCTGTCCCAATTTCCAGGCTACCTACGGCTAACGAACAGCCAGCCCCCCCAAAAAATACGTTTACACTTTCCAACCGCGCTAAACGTCCAACAGCAAAATTCGCCGTGTCCTTAAAATCATGTTTTGGTGTCTCAAAACAGGAAGGGATCCTGCCTCGTAAAAAAAACTAAAAAAAAACTTAGGGGGCTTCCTGGCTAAAGGGGGTCCTTCCCTGGGATCTAAGTTTATTGCCTTCAGCGAGAGTAATGTGGGCCAGGTTCCTTCCCCCCCCCCTTGTGGATTTTTACCAGGTCACATTAGGTAGATCCCTAGCCCACAGTTTCTGTGGATCTGGATGAAAAGCCCAGCAGGAATAGCCCACCTCGCAGGACCCTTGTGAAGATGAGTGGCAGAGCAGGGCTTGCGCAGGGGGCTGGACTAGAAGACCTCCAAGGTCCCTTCCAGCTCTTCTCTTCTCTCCTATTCTATTCTAAACCACGAAGAAACAATAATTTGTCCTTTGCTGAGCTGGGCAGCTACAGAAACCAAACAGATAAAAGTAAAGGAACAAACCTTGCAATCCGAGTTAAAACTACCTGGGTTTAAACGTGTTAAATATGCTCAACCCAACACAATGAAACTCTTGCAGCCGGCTTTGCCAAAAAACCCCAGAGGCACTTTTTGAGGAACCTCTCGCGCCCAAACGAATCAACCACGCTGGCATAATGGGATGGGCCCAGTTTGACCTCACGTTCCCACAACCCAAACCACACCTGGGTTTCAGGTGTTGCACCGATCCAGCCGTGGCTTCTAGAGTTCACGGCAAGGTTGCCCAGCCCTGCCCCGTGTTTGTGACGCCTCGGCACCAAAATCAAAGGCGCGCTGCAAAAAAAAAAACCCACCTGGATTTCTCAAAAGGCTCTTCCCTCCGCACAAACACTCACCCGTCCCTATCCTGACGTGCCACCAGGCGCCCTTCCTTGCTTTCTCTCTCTCTCTGTCTCTGTCTCTGTGTCTCCTGGGATCAACCTGTGACCGGCCGCCACCAGCCCCCCACGGCTGTCGCTCGCACCAGATCTTCAAGGAAGTGACACTGGCCAGGCTCTATTAACCGCTGACGCCAATTCCATTGTTTGCCCGCCCCGCAGGGGGAGAAAACGAAAGGGCTGCAGGAAGTAAACATCTGGCTGGAACAGGCGAAGGGAAGGAAGCCTTGGCGGCCCCGAAGGAACCAAGAAGGACACGACAAGAGAGAGAGAGTGAGTCACACACGTCAGGAGCCCCGGTTTGGAGTTTTGGAAAAACTTTTCCGGAGCGGAGATGGTGCCTTCCTCCTTGGTGCTTCTGGTCTCCCCCCTCTGTGCCTGCCCCCCCCCTTAGCCAGCCCTCCCACCCACCCCATCGTAATCGAGTCTTGGCCAGGAGTCGCCTGCCTGGAGGTGGCAGCCCCAAGCTGGGATTGACCCATAAACCCGGCTTGACCTCCCTCCCTCCCTCCCTCCCTCCTGGGGCAATCTATTTCCAGTCTCCCTGCCACCACCACCACCAACCCCCCCAGCCCAGAAGACTGGAGGAGCTGCAGCCCTGCCTGCCTGTAGTGTAGAGGAAGAAACCCACACACACACCCAGCATTCCCTCCCTCTCCCCCTCCCCAATGGCTCCCTCCTTCCTTCCCTCCCTCCGCCCCAGGTGGGAAGCAGAGGCTGGGCGAGGGAAATCAATAGACAGGAGAGGAGAGGCAGCACCCCCCCTCCACCCCGAGAATTGATGGGGCTGGAGCTCCCCATTGATCCATCCTTGCCCCTCCCTCACTTCTCTTTCTCTCTCTCTCTCTCTCTCTTTTCTCTGTCTTTCTCTCTTTCTCTTTCTGTCTCCCTCTCTCTTTTTCTGTCTTTCTCTTTCTGTCTCTCTCTCTCTCTGTGTCTTTCTCTCTTTCTCTTTCTTTCTCTTTCTGTCTCTCTCTCTCTGTCTTTCTCTTTCTGTCTTTATCTCTTTCTCTCTCTTTCTTTCTCTTTCTCTCTCTCTCTATTTCTGTCTTTCTCTTTCTCTCTCTCTTTCTTTTTCTTTCTTTCTGTCTTTCTTTTTCTCTTTCTCTTTCTGTCTACCTCTCTTTTTCTTTCTCTGTCTTTCTTTCTCTTTCTGTCTTTCTCTCCCTCTTTCTCTTTCTCTGTCTTCTGCCTTTATCTCCTGTCTATCTCCCTTTCTCTCCTTCTCTCTCTCACTCTCTCTTTCATTCTCTCTCTCTCTCTCTCTCTCTCTCTCTCTCTTCCTGTCTCTCCCAGCTTTTGTGCTCTTCCGGGAATGGGGAGGGGGGAGAAAAAGAAGAAGAGGAGGAGGAGGAGGAGGAGGAGGAGGCTGAATCTGCTGCTGCTGCTGCTGCTGCTGGGGGGGGGGGGGGGAGGAGAGGAGGAGGAGGCCGAGCGGGGCGAAGGACGCGCCAACCTTAACCTTTGCCAGGCATCCAGCTCGTTAGAGACGCTAATGAGAGGCAGTTCCGGGGGGGGGGTCCGGCCGAGGGGGGCGGCCAGCCCAGCCGGAGGAGGGTCGGGGCAGCCTGGAAGAGACTTTCCAACCGGCCCCGGAGCCCCTCCAGCCAAGGGGGGGATGGGGGACCCCCACCCACCTACCCACCCACCTACCCACCCGCGCCCGCCTTCCCCATTGTACCCCGGCCGCGGGCGATGCGCGCCCGCCCCTCCGAGCCTCCTCCGGGGGCCGCCCCGGCTGCTGCTGCTGCTGCTGCTCGGGCCGGCTGTCAGCGGGCTCGGCGGCCGCCGCTTTACCGTTGCGCGCCCCACGTGCATTCGGAGCCCCGGAGAGCGGCCGGTTGGCCAGGTGGGAGCGAGCCTGCGAACGCCCCCTCCCCTCCCCCTCCCCCCCGGGCTCCGGCCCCCGCTCGCCACGCCTGGCCAGCCGGCCCTTCTTCGCCCCCCCAAGACAAAAGCCGCCCCCCTCCCCGGAGGCGCCCCTCGCCCGGCCCGGGAGAGACCCCCGCCCTGCCTACCTGCTGCGGGGCCGCTGCGGCGCGGGGGCCGGCCCGGTGGAGCGGAGGAGGGGGCTGACAGCCAGCTGCTGCCCGCGGAGGAGGAGGAGGAGGGGGGGATGAGGAGGAGGAGGGGGGGCTGCCGCTGCGGAGCGCCTCCCTCCCACCCACCCACCCACCCACCACCCAGCCGGGGAGCCGAGCAGCGCGAGCCGGCGCGGACGAGGAGGGAGCAGGGGGGAGGGAGGGAGGGAGGGAAGGAGGGGGGGCCAGCCTCCTCCTCCTCCGCGCACCCCGCGGGCTGGGGGGGGGGACAGGCAGCGGGAGGGGAGGGAGGGGCAGAGAGAGGGGGAAGGAGGCTGCAGGGAGGGGGGAGGGAGGGAGCGCTAGGACTTGGGGGAGCCGGGAAGGGGCTGGTGGGGAAGGGGCAATCCGGAAGACCCCCATCCTTGTCCCCAACAGAGCCCATAAGAGAGGAGGGGGGGAGATGCATCCTCCACCCCTAAGCCGGGCTGGGGTCTTCTACCCAACTCTGTCCAGGGATGACAAAGATAAGGGGTCAGTGGGGTCACCCTCCTCCAACTTGGGGGTGGGGGGGTCTGTTGGGCAAGGGTTCGGCCCTGAAAGTAAGCGGGACACCCCCCCGCCCAGCCTCGCTTTATCCACCGGGACCCCCACTTTATCCCTGCCCAGAACGTGCCCGCACCGGTGCCTCATCAAGCGAGGACAGGTGAGCTGGCTTACCTGTCCCATCTCAAAATCAAGTCACCGCTACGCATACGACTTAAAAGATAACGGTCCACGAAGCCACGGAAAAGGCCGTTAAGACGGGGAGTCCTCAACGTTACGACCGCAACCGAGCCCACAGTTTAGCTTGCTGCGCGAGACGTTTTGCCCCACTTTGTGACTTTTTATGCCGCCGTCGTTAAGTGAATCACCGCAGTCATTAAGTTAGTCACACGGTCGCTAAGTGAACCCGCCTCCACCACCACCACCCCGTTGACTTTGCTTGTCAGAAAGTCACAAAAGGGGATCACCCTAACCCTAACCCCAGGAACGCTGGGACCGACGTAAATACGAGTCAGTTGCCAAGAGTCCGAATTTTGATCCCAGGACCACGGGGAACGTGAAAAACGCTCGTAAGTCACTTTTCTCAATGCCGCTGTAAGTTTGAATGGTCACTAAATGAACTGTTGTAAGTTGAGGACTAGCTGTAGTCCTCTTTCCCCCCCCCCCATCCCCACCCCTGACCCAAGTGGGGAGGGGACTCAAAATCCATGTCCCCTTGCTGGATGGTAAAAGCCCAGCTGCAACTATAGAGGGGCCCCTGGGCTGGGTTTGAGAAAAAGGGGCAACATCTTTAGCATGTTTTTAATCTTGATATTATTTAATTATGGATGATGAATTGCTTGGTATGCACAGGAAAACAGCGTTTCTCAGCCACTTGAAGATGGTGGACTTCAATTCCCAGAATTCCCCAGCCAGATCCATGTGTCTCCACCTCAGTCACTTGAAGCTGGGAGGACTTCAACTCCCAGAATGGGAGTTGGCTGGGGGAATTCTGGGAGTTGAAGTCCACCTAGCTTCAAGTGGCCAAAGTTGAAAAACACCACTTTTAAATAATAAAATGCAAAGAGGTATTATTGTTAATCACTGTGTACAGTAGTTTTATTTTTTTGAATCGATTTGTTTGGGAGGAAAACAGGTTCGTAAACAGAAAGTGGAACTGTGAAGAAGTCAAATCAGAAATGCTTGAGTGCTTCATTCCACTCGAAGGAGAGAAAAGAATTTGGCAGGTGCTTCAAGTCAGGACGAGCAATTTGGGGGGGGGGAGAGCTGAACAGTCACTTGTCTGAGATGGTATAGATAGGGTCTCCTGCTTGAGCGGGGGGCTGGACTAGAAGACCTCTAAGGTCCCTTCCAGCTCTATTCTATTCAACTGGAGCACAAAGGTTAATAATAACAATAACAATAATAACAATAACAACAACAACAACAACAACAACAACAATAATAATAATAATAATAATAATAATAATAATAATAATAATAATAATAATAATAATAATAATAACAACAATAACAATAACAATAACAATAATAATAATAATATCATCAAACATCCACATCTGCCTATCCCAGGTCCTTGGTAAGGACTCAATAGGTAGACAAAAATGCCAAATCCAGTCTGAACATCTGGCTGACTGTGCGATGATCAATAATAATAATAAAGTTGGGAGGGACCTTGGAGGTCATCTAGTCCAACCCCCTGCTCAGGCAGGAAACCCTATACCATTTCAGACAAATGGCTGTCCAGTCTCTTCTTAAAAACTTCCAGCGCTGGAGCATTCACAGCTTCTGGAGGCAGGTTGTTCCACTGGTTAATTCTTCTCACTGTCAGGAAATTCCTCCTTAGTTCCAGGTTGCTAGTTCTAGGTTCATGGAAATATTTTAGTACTTTGGGGTCACTTCATTGCCACTTTTTAATTTTATGACCGCAATCGAGAACAAGGATTTCAGATGCTAAGCAAGGCGCTTGTTAAGTGACGCGTGACCGATTTCACGGCAATTTTGGCCATGGGCGTTAAGCGACTCACTGCAGTCCTTAAGTGGATCACACATCATTAAACGAATCCACCTCTTTCCCCCCCCCCCGTTGACTTTGCTTTTCAGAAGGTTGCAAAAGACCCCAGGACACTGGAAACGGTGGCAAATAAACCCCAGTTGCCAAGCACCCAATTTTGATCACACGACCGGTCCTAAGAGCGAGGACCGGGTCATAAGTCACTGTTTTTCAGTGCTGTGGTCACTTCGAAGAGTTGCTAAACAAATGGCTGTAAGTCGAGGACTGCCTGTATCGGGCATCAAACCCCGTTTATCTAACCGAATAACAGGAAGCCAGCTAAGTGTTAAGCGCCCGGACGTTAAAGCCAGAACATTTAAAACAAATTTAAATCATTTAAATAGGGATATTCCTCATTTAGGAATGCAGCCTTCTGACTTAGTGGAGAAGTTCAAAGCAGGAATAATTTAGAGCCGCTGGCAAAGGGGACTGTCACTTAATAGGACGGCACACCTGCTCCAAATGCAGGTAAGTCTCAGGTTCGGGGGCCCCAGAATTGGCTGCTTAAAAAGATCAGGTAACAGGTGTGAGAACAGATCCCCCGTCTGCCTGGGACCGCAGAGACTTTGGCCAGCCGAACAGAGTTTTAAGCCAGCTCCCCTTTCTTAGCAGTCGCAAGGATCCGGTCTGCAAAATAAGCCTAAAAATAAAATAAATAAACCTTAATGCCGTGTTTGTTTCCTTCTGCCACCGACCCATCAATTGTTGAATAGGTAAACTCAGCAGAGCTGGCTTTATTTCATTTGTTTATTTTCTATATGGCTGCCGTCCTGCTATCTAGCCAAATTGGAGCACTGATGACGTTGCCTAGTTGGGTCATGAAAGGTCTGCTGGATAACAGCCAAGCTCAGAGAGCACCAAGGACCCCACAGTCCTCCTCCTCCTCCTCCTCCTCCTCCTCCCTTCTAGCACTGATGATGTTACCTAATTGGGTAATGAAACGTCTGCAAGCAACCAAGCTCAGAGCACCAAGGACCCCACAGTCCTCCTCCTCCTTCTCCTCTTTTTCCCCCTCCTCCCACCTTCTCCTCCTCCTCTTCTCTGTACACCTCATTCCCTTCAAGCACTGATGATATTCCCTAGTTGGGTCATGAAACGTCTGCAAGGAAACAACTCAGCTCAAAGTGCACCAAGAACCCCACAGTCGTCGTCGTCCTCCTCCTCCTCCTCCTCCTCCCAAACCTCCCTCCCTTCTAGCACTGATGATGTTCCCTAGTTGGGTCATGAAACGTCTGCAAGGAAACAACCCAGCTCAGACATCACCAGGGACTCCAGAGAAGGCCTTGGCTCCCTTCTCCAGAATTGTACTGGATAGAAATTAGGGGAGACACAATCAAACTCAAATGCCGTCAAACCAGGTTAAAGAAGATTTATCTCTTCTAAGCAGCCCCAGGCTCTCCTCAAGACTTTTGCCAACTCTACAAACTTCTTCTACTCAAGATGTCCTCTACACATCACTTTCCTTCTGACTCCTTAATTGTCCTCACTGTCAGAAGTTTCTCCTTAATTCCAGGTTGCTTCTCTCTTTGATCAGTTTCCAGCCATTGTTTCTCGTCCTTCCCTCTGGTGCTTTGGAGAACAACCTGACCCCCTCTTCTTCTTTGGGGCAGCCCATCAGATACTGGAACGCTGCTATCATGTCTCCCCTATTTCTTCTTTTCTTTAGACTGGCCAAACCCAAGTCCCGCAGCCGTTCTTCGTATGTTTTAGCCTCCAAGCCTTTGATCATCTTAGTTGCTCTTCTCTGAACTTTTTTCCAAACTCTCAACGTCTTTTTTGTGATAGGGTGACCATCACATTCGGTTGCTAAGCAAGGCAGTCGTTCAATGGGTCACACCCAACTGTGCAATCTTTTCTGCTACGGTTGCCATGTAAACCCCTGCAGTTATTAAGTGAATCACGTGGCCGTTAAGCAAATCCAGCTCCCCACCCCACACTCCCCCCTATTGATTTTGCCTGTCACAAGCATGCTGGGAAAGCCTGGCAATGCGACGACCGTAACCGATTTAGATCTTCTGACTGTAGGGACGCTGCGACGGTCGTTAAGTGTGAGGACCATAACCATTAAGTCACTTTTTCCAGCGCCATTGTAACTTTGAACAGTCAGTAAACCCAATGGAGCCCCCAATTTTTGTGTCTAAGCAAGGAAGTTGTTAAGTGAATTTTGCCCCGTTTTACGACCTTTCTCTCCACAGCCGTTAAGTGAATCACGGCAGTTGTTAAGCGAATCTGGCCTCCCCTTCAACTTTGCTTGTCGGAAGTTCGCAAAAGCGGAACCCATGACCACGGGACACTTGCGACCGTCATAAATAGAAGTCAGTTGTCAAGCATGTGAATTCTGATCACGTGACCCCGGGGAGGCTGCAACGGTCGTTAAGTGTGAAAAACGGTCATAAGTCCCTTTTTTTCAGTGGCATCGTAACTTTGAATGGTCGCTAAACGAGAGCTGCCTGTATAGATTTCACGATATTTTACGGTAACAAAGTAGCATGGTTAGATAATGGCTTTTTGTGAAGCAATGATTTCTATACTAGAAGTCACGTTTTTTCAGTGTCGTCCTAACTTTGGACGGTCGCTAAATAAACAGTCGTAAGTCGAGGACTACCTGAACTGTTACAGCGATGATATCCAGATGCACCCAGACTTTTCTTCCCAACAATGCTAGCAAACAGGGCAACTTTAAAGGATAACCAATTCCAACACCTTTCTTTCTTTCTTTCTTTCTTTCTTTCTTTCTTTCTTTCTTTCTTTCTTTCTTTCTTTCTTTCTTTCTTTCTTTCTTTCTTTCTTTCTTTCTTTCTTTCTTTCTTTCTCTTTCTTTCTTTCTTTCTTTCTTTCTTTCTTTTTTTCTTTCTTTCTTTCTTTCTTTCTCTTTCTTTCTTTCTTTCTTTCTTTCTTTCTTTCACACATACAACACAATCTACTCTTCTCTTTGTCAGCTACGAGGCTCTCTGCAAAAACAATAAATAAATAAATTCTGCCCTAGATAAGTAAAGCTACCTGTTGTTTTTTTTCCCCCTCTGGGGGAGAAATACAGTAAGGATGGGGGCTGGGTTCGGAGTCAACAAAAACCTTTTTCATGAGGTCTCACCGCTTTTCCCTGCCCCAAAATTCCCCCGACTTGGGAATTGCACCAGGCAAAAATGCTCGAATTTGGCTTGGCAAAGAGGAAGATTCTCATTCTGCAATTCCTCCTTCCCCAAACGGCCGCCAAAAAAAACGGCTCCTCCGGCTGAGCCAACTTTAAACTTCCACTTTCTCACCCTGAAGCACAGCCAAGTATCACTTCTTCAAGTGAGCCGAGTTTGAAAGAAGCTGCGATTCGGTTCCCAGAGCAGAGCCCGGAGACGGGGCGAAAACAGCCGCAAACACGTCTCGTCGCTGGGACTTGTGCTCGACAACGAGAAGTGTGGCTTTGCCCCGCTACAACACGGCAACAAACACGTGCGCCTTCCACCAACCACTTCTGCTTCCAGGGCTTTTTAAAATTATTTTTTCCAGCTTTGTGACTGTCAAGGTTAACGGCTTCCTTTTGTCTTCTGTCCTCCAACACAAATTCAACCAGCGTGGGAGGAAAAAAAAAAATCTTTTCTTTGCAGAAACAAAGGTTCAGATCCCTGGGTTTCCCCCCCCCCAATACTTTCAAAGAGGTTGTCCAGAATATAGCAAAGAACCTATAGAGGAGAATTATTTGGGGCCCAGGGCTGAACTGGGGAGTCCTTGGTGCTCTCTGAGCTTGGTTCCTCTTTCTTGCAGACCTCTCGTGGCCCACTTAGGGAACGTGATCAGGGCTTGAAGGAAGTGGGGTTTGCAAGGAGGAGGAGGAGGAGGAGGAGGAGGAGGAGGAGGAGGAGGAGGAGGAGGACCGTGGGGTCCTGGATACTCTCTGAGCTTGGTGGTTTTCTTAAAGACGTTTCATGTCCCAACTAGGGAACATCATCAGTGCTAGAAAGGAGCACTGAAAGGAGGGGGTTGTGGAGTGAAGAGGAGGAGGAGGAGGAGGAGGAGGAGGAAGAAGTCTGTGGGGGTTCTTGCTGCTCTCAGAGCTTGGCTGTTTTCTTGCAGACGTTTCATGACCCAACTAGGGAACATCATCAGTGCTAGAAGGGAGGAGGAGGAGGAGAGGAGGAGGAGGAGGAGGAGGAGGAGGAGGAGGAAGAAGAAGAAGAAGAAGTCTGTGGGGGTCCTGGATGCTCTCTGAGCTTGGCTGTTTTCTTGCAGACGTTTCATGACCCAACTAGGGAACATCATCAGTGCCAGAAGGTGGAGGGGGGGGGGTTGCTCTCTGCTTATATACAATGGTTTGTTCTGTCAGTGTAGGTGGGACAATCAAGGAACTACCAACTCAGATGAACAAGCCAACAGTAAACAACAGCCTAATCTAGGAACGCCCCAAGAACACTCCCACCGACAGGGCAAGCCACTTTCATATAAACAGAGCAAATTTGCCTTCATTCATGAGAGAGCAAACCCCACACTCCCTAGCACTGGTGATGTTACCTTGTTGGGTCATGAAATGTCTGCAAGAAAATAACAAAACTCACAGAGAACAAAGACCTCACAGTCGTCGTCGTCCTCCTCCTCCTCCTCCTCCTCTCCACAAACCCCACTCCCTTTTTTATATGTGTTTTTATTTTATTTTATTCAAAACAAAGTTAAAATACAAAATACAAAACTCAAAAAATAAAAATCCAAGAAGACCAAAAAAGAAAAACAAACACAAAACAATCGAAGCATTAAAAACCGTGCATCAAAAATCTCACTCCCTTCTAGCATTGATGATGTTCTCTAGTTGGGTCATGAAATGTCTACAAGAAAATGACCAAGCTCAGAGAGCATCAAGGACTCCACAGTTCTCCTCCTCCTCCTCCTCCTCCTCCTCCTCCTCCTCCTCCTCCTCTCCCTTCTAACACTGATGATGCTACCTAGTTGGGTAATGAAACGTCTGCAAGAAAACAAGTAAGCTCAGAGAGCACCAAGGACTCCACAGTTGTCTTCCTCCTCCTCCACCTCCTCCTCCTCCTCCTCCTCCTCCTCCCTTCTAGCAATGATGATGTTCCCTAGTTGTGCCATGAAACGTCTGCAAGGAAGCCACCCAGCTCAGAGAGCACCAAGGACTCCCCTCGATAAAACCCAATTCGATTACCGTAATACAGTATCTTTCCACTCCAATTCACGTCTGGGTTCAACAGTCCAACCCCTCCTAATTCTTTCACCGTTTGACTGATCCGTTGGGGGTCCAGCCCAGTGAAGAATTACGAATTTCCTGGGCTTAACCCTCAAGTCGCTAATACCGACACGCCGCTGATGTGTCGGAACAAGGCGGACAGACAACAAGAAAAAGCT
>JALGBA010001503.1:277500-281783 GCA_023970755.1 Azemiops feae
ATAAAATAAATAGCTTATGGCCATTTTTCACGCTTACGACCGCGGCAGCGTCCCCATGGTCAAAATTCAGACACTTGGCAACGGACTCATACATATGACCGTTGCAATGTCATATGATTCCCTATTGCGTCTTTCTGACGAGCAACGTCGCCAGATTCACTTACCGACGGGGTGACTTGCTTGAGAGTTGCAGTGATTCACTTAACAAGTGAGGCAAGAAAGGTCGTAAAACGGGGCAAAACTCACTTAACGAAGGTCTGGCTTAGCCACAGAAATTTTGGGCCAAACTGTGGTCATAAATTGAGGGCTTTGTGTAATTAGTTCGAATTGTCAGGAAATTCCTCCCTATTTCCAGATTGGATCTCCCCTCAGAATAATAATAATAATAATAAAGTTGGAAGGGACCTTGGAGGTCATCTAGTCCCACCCCCTGCTCAGGCAGGAAACCCTATACCATTTCAGACAAATGGCTGTCCAGTCTCTTCTTAAAAACTTCCAGTGTTGAAGCATTCACCACTTCTGGAGGCAAGGAGTTCCACTGGTTAATTGTTCTCAATGCCAGGAAATTCTTCCTTACTTCCAGGTTGCTTCTCTCCTTGATTAGTGTCCATCCATCTTTTCTTGCCCTGCCCTCAGGTGCTTTGGAGAATATATTGATACCCAACATGAAACACATCTAGCGGTTGTTAAAGCAGAATGGATTTGGCCTGGATCCCCCATCCCACAGCCTGACCAATTCAACTTTCCATTGAAAAAGTAATGTTTAAAATTAATGTAATTAATTAGCTAATTATCTTGTCCCGAGAGACACAGAAGGACAAGCATCTTTCTTGTCTGCTAAATTTCAGGCCTTATTTTGCATTGATAAATTTTTTTCCCCCTCTAGCATCATCTAAGTTCAGCTTATGGGGAGGGACACAAGGCTAATAATTGTCGTTGGGTAACTTTTTCTGCTCTAATAACTCCTGATTTACAGCAACGAAGAGAGTTGCTGGGCATCGAAAGTATCCCTCGCAATAAGATACAGCATAATAAATAACAGAATAACGGAGTTGGAAGGGACCGTGGAGGTCTTCTAGTCCAACCCCCTGCTCAAGGAGGAGAACCTACACCATCTCGGACAGGTGATTGTCCGGTCTCTTCTTGAAAATCTCCAGTGATGGAGCACCCGTGGAGGTCTTCTAGTCCAACCCCCTGCTCAAGCAGGAGATCCTATTCCATTTCAGACAAGTGTCTGTCCAGTCTTTTCTTAAAAACCTCCAGTGATGAAGCACCCACAACATCTGGAGGCAGGTTGTTCCACTGATTAATTGTCCCCAGTGTTAGGAAGTTTCTCCTTAATTCCAGGTTGCTTCTCTCCTTGATCAGTTTCTAACCATTGTTTCTCATCCTGCCTTCAGGTGCTTTGGAAAATAAGTTGACCCTCTCCTCTTCTTTGGGGCAGCCCCTCAAATACTGGAACACTGCCATCATGTCACCCCTGGTCCTTCTTTTCTCTAGACTGGCCGTACCCAATTCCTGCAACTGTATGTTTTTGTCTCCAGGCCCTCAATCGTCTTAGTTGCTCTTCTTTGCACTTTAAATCTCTCCTTCAAAGGGATGGGGGGGGGGGTTTCAAAGCACATTCATTGGCCCTCTTTGCATGGAGGGGATTCCTTTTAAAATGCTGATTTGGTGTGCTCCGAAGGGCTCTCGCCCCCGTGAAAGAGCCCCCTTGTCAAAGGCCTCCTTGCAGACAGAAGAGAAAGCAAAGCCTCGGGCGGTCCCCCACCCCCATTCCCTCCCACCCCGCTCCTGGTGATAACCTCCACGGCCAGGCTGTCCCTGTGACCGACTGAAGGAAGCCCAGCAAGGACAGAAGAGCCTTTCAGAGCAAGAGGACAACTGCCCTTTTGGAAAGAAGCCCTGCACCCATTTAAATATAGCCGTGGATCGTCCCCGTCCATTCGGGTAGCCAAGCATTCTGCGTGTACAGAACGTAGTCCTTGACTTACGACCACGGTTGAGACAGAAACTTCTGCTGTTAAGTAAAACAGTCGTACTTAATAGCAATAGCACTTATCTACTGCTTATCTACCGCTTCACAGTGCTTTACAGCCCTCTCTAAGCGGTTTACAGAGTCAGCCTATTTGCCCCCCCAACAATCTGGGTCCTCATTTTATGACCTCGGAAGGACGGAAGGCTGAGCCGACCTTGAGCCGCTCAGGATCGAACTCCTGGCAGTGAGAAGTGAGTTAGCCTGCAATACTAACCACTGTGCACCATGGAAGGAAGGAAGGAAGGAAGGAAGGAAGGAAGGAAGGAAGGAAGGAAGGAAGGAAGGAAGGAAGGAAGGAAGGAAGGAAGGAAGGAAGGAAGGAAGGAAGGGCAATAGCACTTAAGACTTATATACCGCTTCACAGTCCTTTACAGCCCTCTCTAAGCGGTTTACAGAGTCAGCCTATTTGCCCCCAACAATCTGGGTCCTCATTTTACCGACCTCAGAAGGATGGAAGGCTGAGCCAACCTTGAGCCGGTCAGGATCGAACTCCCGGCAGCGGGCAGTATGTTAGCCTGCAATACTGCATTCTAACCACTGCGCCACCATGGCTCCTGAGTGAGTTTTGCCCTGGTTTTGCCATCGTTGTTAAGTGAATCACTGCAGCTGTTGAGTTAGCAAGACGGCTGTTAAGTGAATCTGGCTTTCCCAGCGAAGGTCGCAAAAGGGGATCACTTTACGACACTGCGAACCGTCAGAAATGTGAGTCCTTTGCCGAGCGTCCGAATTTTGATCACGTGACCACAGGGAGGCTACAAGCGTCATTAAGTATGAAAAATGGCCATCAGTCACTTCTTTTCAGTGCCCCTGTAGCTTGCAACGGTCACTAAAAGAACGGTTATAAGTTGAGGACTTCCTGTGTTCTAAAATCTTCTTCTTTAAAGAATTCTTGGCTGCAAGAAAACTGCACTTCAAATAAAATGTCCTTTTGGGCTAACATTTCTCCCTGTTTGTAACCAGGAAGTAAAGGGAGACCATGCAGAAAATTTGTCAAGGGGCCATTTAGGGGTCATGACCCCCCTCTGCCTCCCCCTCCCCCCTTTTTCACAGGGGCACATTAGGAAATGGAAGAATCCTAGGGCTGGAAGGGGCCTTCTTGTCCAACCCCTTGCCAAGTCAGGACTGGAAAATCTTATTTATGGCTACAGCCCCAACGGTGCTTTTTTCAAAAGGCCGCCGGACTTTCTCGTCCTTCTGTTTGAAAACGTTTCGCTTCTCATCCAAGAAGCTTCTTGAGCGACACTAAGGATGAAGAACTGAACTGAAGAAGCTTCTTGGGTGAGAAGCGAAATGTCTTCCAGCAAAAAAAACAAAAAAAAACAAGAAAGTCTAGTTGCCCTTTGGAAAAAACAAGCTTTGGGACAACCATGATCTAGAACAGGGGTAGGCAACCTTGGCCCTTTTATGACTTGTGGACTTCAACTCCCAGAATTCCTGTCTGCCTGCCTGCCTGCCTGTCTCTGTGTCTGTCTGTCTGTCTGTCTGTCTGTCTGTCTGTCTGTCTATCCATCCATCCATCCATCCATCCATCCATCCATCTATCTATCTATCTATCTATCTATCTATCTATCTATCTATCTATCTATCTATCTATCTATCTATCTATCTATCTATCTATCTATCTATCTATCTATCTATCTATCTATTATCTGTCTATATCTATTTATCTTGTGTATCTATCTCTATATCATCTTTCATCTATTTATCATCTCTATCTATCTATCTATCTATCTATCTATCTATCTATCTATCTATCTATCTATCTCTATCATGTATATCTCTATCTATCTAATCTATCTATTATCTATTATCTTATATCTATCTATTTATCATGTATATCTATTTCTATCATCTTTCATGTATCTATCTCTATCTATCATCTATCATATCTATCATCTATCATATCTATCATATATATCTATCATATCTATCATATCTATCTTATTTATCTATCATCTCTATCATTTATCTTTCATCTTTATCTATATATTATCTATGTCTCTTTCTCTCAACTATCTATCATATATATCATATCTATCTATCATATTTATCTATCATCTCTATCATCTCTATCATTTATCTTTCATCTTTATCTCTATATATTATCTATGTCTCTCTTTCTCTCATCTATCTCTATCTAATCTATCTATCTATCTATATCTATCTATCATTTATCTTTCATCTCTATCTATATTATCTCTCTCTCTCTTTTCTGTCTCGCTCTTTCTTTCTCTCTCTCTCTCTC